>JAECUM010062981.1:0-20752 GCA_016617855.1 Megalonaias nervosa
TCATATGGCGAGTAACAGTCCTTTCAAGTGCACTGGATCCAACAAGGGATCACGTGTGTCAGGGATTGATTAAGAGATTGATTAAGATAATGCAATAAACTGACAACGAACAGTGCAAAACTAGTATCTAACTCGACTGAGCGCTTTCGACTCTAAATGAGTCTTTTTCAAATGCAAATACAAAACAGAGACAAGACAAACCCAAAAAATTCCCAGAAAAACCGTTGAGGTTACAAAACTTCACATTACTATTTCTACAGGAATAAAAGCTTGACATTTGTTATATTTCGACTAGTTTACTTCAAGTTGAAGTAAACTAGTTGAAACATAAAATATTTCAAACTTCTTTTTGTACTTTATTACTACCATGATAGCTATCATAGAGCTTATTCTGATACTTGAAGTGGCATTACTTCAGGAAAATTCAATAGAACGCCATATCGTTGGGCGTAAACCAAATATCTGAAGCAGAAAAAATCCCGAGATAGATTGTTGGATTCAATGACAAAACCTGTTTCAGTAATTATAAATACAGGACAGAGTGAGGCTGAGGTTTTGAGTTGAAGCTCACTCGTGTGCCAGATTTTTAGAAGAAATAGTTAGAACAGATAAGATTTGCCTTTCTATTCATTCATTTTTCATTTATACGTATATTTATATGGGTTTTACCAAAGCTTTATTTGAAAATTAAAACAAACAAACAAACAATTCAGTCAAGGCAAAGAACATTAGAGGGTCTGAGTATTTTATTAGCTATCGTTTTACTTATTTTTAATTATTTTAATAGTTTTTGACGTCATTGCAACGACTGGTTAATATATGCTGTTCGCTACTTAGAAGGAATTAGATTGATGACTAGTTTAAAATATGTATGTTTGGTTGCGTATTCTTTATGTTTCTCCATAATGGCTTAGGTGTCAGTTCCTATTAACAGATAAAGCTATACAAATATGTCATCAGAGTAATTTTTAAAATGAAATTATTCTAAATGAATCACAATTATATGCAAGACACAGTTTACGATGACAATTTCTGGACCTCGTTTGTGAAACAATGGTGCCCGCGGCCGAAGTTCAACAGACACACACAAGCAAATAAATATTATTTGAGCCAGAGGATTTGGCACTATGAGCCAGAGATATTAGGGAAGGCTTAAATGTACTATCGTTTATAAAACTAGCACCTCCCGAATAATCACACCATTTATAAGCTGATCAATGAACTGCTGACACAAAAACAGATGCTTAAGTAAAAAGAAAAATTGACCAGCACAACCTGGAATATATCAAATGGATATACTTATAAAGTATCTAGACAAAGTTCAATGATACAACCACTCCGGTGGCCTAAGTGGTTAGAGCGTCCGCGTCGGAGGCAGGAGGTCGCAGGTTCGAACCCCGGGCCGAGTCATACCAAAGACTTATAAAAATGGTACTAGCAGCTGCCTGGTGTCAGGATGATGTGACTGGGTGGGACATGATGCTAAATATTCGCGGCATCATGCCCCATTGACAGACATCACTATAACCTGCCACACTGTAGACATCGTAGTGATATGGTTGAAAACTTTTTAAATCTACCCTTAAAATCTCTCTCTCTCTCTCTCTCTCTCTCTCTCTCTCTCTCTCTCTTGATACATATACATAGGGCAGACAAACATTAGCTGCAATTGATAGTCCATGATAACGTAAGCAGTAATCGCCTCTCCTGATGACGTCATCATAGCATAGCGTAATTTGCCAAGGAGGAGATGGGCTTAGCTGAGGGTATATGTTAAAGAAATATAAAAAGCAGCAAAAAATGACTTGAGCATTTAGTTTGGAATAATTACGGATTTGTTTCCTTTTCTAAGAAAGACTAATTTATTCATTATGTTTTCTGTTAGAATGTAAATAGTTGATCAGATTTTATTCTAGCTTTACTCATTTAACAAGAATGAAAATATATACTTCGTATAACAGTCAATTGAATTAAATCAGGCTAAGGTTTCATGTATCAGAAACGTTAACCGATAAAGACAATCATAGTTTGTTTATGACTGTACTTTTTAATCTCTTTAAGTTTACCATAACTCCGTACTCTTAATCGTTGTGTTGAAATTATAGAAACTGCATTAATTTTACTGTTATATGAGTCTTCAATGAGGCTGTTCTTGGAAGGGTACCTTAGGTAATAATATGATAGCGAAAACCTTATTTTATTGCGTTCACACTCGATTTAAACATAATTACGTCATGAAGATAATGAGCTATCGTTTTCATAGACGTACTTGATAACGGAGCCTTTGATATCCGTAAAGAAACTTGTCTTCATTATCACTACACTCACAACCTTGTCTAGCTGTATGCGAAGCATACGTTATCGATATTAATATTTACATTCTGAACAATTTGATGATGTAAAATGAAAGAAAAACACAAAGAGTTCTTTGCTTTCTGTTATTCAATCATTCATTTTCTGTTTGAAGAATCTGACTGACACCAGTTCTACAAATAGTCCATAGGTTCTATTTTTAAGGCGTAGTACTATTTTTGTTATAGTCGCTGAAAAAGAATCTGAAGAAAGTTGTTTAGCTATTTTATGCATCGTTTTTAAAGGAACTCTTGGTTTGAACAGAAAATGACAAAACATCTACACTTTGATGTGTAAGGTAGCGCTTACGTTACAAATCTATTTATTTCCATAAATACCTGATAAAAGATTCGTAAGCAAAATCTAAATAAAGTGCAAGAAATTTTCGAGATTTGTTCTTTCGTGTAAATAATTAGACCGTAAATTAATCAATATAGTTTTTATGTAAATAAATAATCGATTTCATCCAAGCTCTCCCCAGATGATATATTTCGGTATCTTGATTGTTATTACAAGATGTATCTTAAAAGTTCAGCATGTATCTTTTCCATCAGATCGAAATTTCAAATCCTCAAATTCCTCAACCGTAGGTAAAATAGGTACTAAGGTTTGATCAAATAATTTCAGTTAACAATCATTGGGTAAGTTCAAGTTTTAAATGTCTTTATGTGGTTAAAATAAAGCTTCAGTGCCGTATAGACTAGGTTTCATTTAGCTGGAAAAAAATCAATAGTTATTTCTGCTCCTACACTTTATTGTTCTTATTTTATTTTATAGCAACTTTACGTTTACTTGCTTTTGTGGGTTGAAAGACCGTTTTCAGCACATCACAGGCTATACAGGGGCAGCCAGTACAGCTGGTGGAGCAAGAACCGGGGACAACACCGGGAAGATCTACCGACGCACGGGAAGCTCTTGGCACGCTTTCTCGCATACCCACATTGGCCGAACATAGATTTGACCCCGCGCGGACAGAGGTGAGATGACAGTGATCTGTAAAGACGAGCGCCTTAGACCACTGGGCCATCCGGGGCCCCTTCAGCAAATTTGAAAAGACATATATTCTTATTATCTTATTCGAAAACTGCAACCTTTGTTTTGTCAATACTATCAGTTTCTGTTTTAAGTGAATCGAAGAAACAATTGATCATATGATGCACATCCTTTTTATTATTAGCAACAAGTATGGCATTACGGGCATTATGAACATAAAGCAACAAAAACACATTGTAAAAAGTACATATTTTATCAATGTCATGTAAATCAAAACATCTACATCCAAAAGATTCCAAATAGTTGAAATAAAATTTGAAAATTATAATGGCGACAAACTTTCTCCGTGTCGAACACCATTATGACATGAAAGTTGAGATAGTTACAGATAACGCAAACATATGCTGTGCTGTTCTGACATAAACCATATATAACTTCAAAACATTTTCCAGATACTGATGTGGATAATACTTTAGGTAAAAAATCAACTCTCTAAACTTTATCGAGAGCCCTGTTAAAATCTCCAAAAGTGCTACTGTACAGTCTCGGCGATGGCGTCCGCACAGTTAAAAGTATATGATATGTGCAACGTCACTATCTCGTGCATTCTTTCTTCATATGTCCTAGGCTAGAGCTCTGAGTTGGTTTCAAAGCACCTACCCCGCTGGAGAGGTCAAATGGTGCTCACCCACGTACATGAATGTACTTTATTTGTACAGTCTGACTCATATTTCGCGTTTAGTTTAGGTCAAAAATCAACTCTCGAAACTTCATCGAGAGCCCTGTACGTTTTGATTTACATGACATTGATAAAATGTGTACGTTCAAATGGTCAAATGGAGAGGTCAAATGGTGCTCACCCACGTACATGAATGTACTTTATTTGTACAGTTATATTTCGCGTTTAGTTCAGGTTGTATGCACACAGTGTACGTATTGTGATATCCGGAATCATGCAAATTCGTGAAGGTTTACCTCTTAACAACTACGATACGCTCATCACTAACGTAGGTCAACGTGACCCATAATGAAGGCTTTACTCTCTTTGGTTACATTATGTGTTTAAAGTATTTCTCAACCTCTATTCATACTAGAATCATCAAGCAAGATGACTATATCCAGAAATATTAGCACTACACCCTTACAGCAAACAAGGTCACTGTAACTTATATTTCACATGTTACTAGACGAGGTTCAGATTTAGCGTTTAGATTACGACAAAATAGACTCGCACCCTGTATATGGATAGTGGTATAAATATTTTAACGTAAATAGACGATATCCTTCGTTTCTTCACTTCTCATTCGCTACCACTTAAAAAGTATAGTCATTAATTGTCACAAGGTAATTGACAACCTGTTCATTAACTAACTCTTGGTCCTGTTTGTCTTAGAAATAGACCTTTCAAGGTTTAAAACAAACCCGAAGGAACATAACATTTATCAAAGAATTTGCAAAAGATACAACACTACCTGAATCTCAATTAAGTGAATTAACAATTTGATGTTTATCAAATAATCGTGACAGAATAACGAATATAACACATATTTATTTCGATTAAGACCAACGCTTCAGTATGTTTGTTATGGTTTAATTCCTTAATTACATTAATATCAGGGAGCTAAAATTTTCAAACGTTGAAAGGGTTTTATTTTCTTACTGTAAACAATTAGCACTAAGGAATCTTGGACGTAGTTTGAGAGAAGTGGGTACACATCGTCATGGGAGGCATTTTTTATAGCCATATATATTTTTCTTAACTGCAGTGCCACGATTCCTACCAATCCGCGGTTGATCTGTAGGTTAAATTTAGTATATTTTTATTGCTGAAGAATGTCTACACTATCTAATAAAAGAGTATTTATGTATCTAACAATGTTGTTAATATTCTTCATAATACTTGGACCATCACAAATAATATTTAATCATTCAAATGCCACATTACTTAAGATGATATCTAAATAATTTAGATAATCTTGTATTCTGTACGGAATCCGATTTCTTCGATTTATTTAATTTATTCATCCCCAGTTAAAAATATTTTTTTTCTTCTAATTAATGAAAATTGCAAAGACGATGTACATTGTACATACGACAACAATGGAGATAAATCTAATACGGTAGAATCATGTGTCAAAGTAAATCCGCATATAGGTGACTTAATATTTTATCTTAGTTTACATTTGCGTTTGATTATCTCTCCTCCAGTTTCTTTAATTTCATGGTAGATCAGTATTTTCACCGAAAACTAAAGCTTATCATATTGACGTATTTTAAAGCCACAAACGTATATAGCACAACTTCAGAGCGGTACTAGAGAAGAAAAAAACCCATAGACTTTTAAATTGCTTGATAATTTTTTGGTGTTGAATTTACGTATATATTAAGCAGTATAAATGCAGTCTTAACAAACTCTGAGACTGTCTACTTTGTTAATGCATACAAATATCCGGTCCAAAGTTAAACGATAAAGACTAGTAACCAGTGCTGAAACTGATATCTCTTTGTGAATGGGTATTCTCAGCTATCAATAGTTCCGTCTTTTCGTCTGGTCTGTTCAAATGGTGGATTCAAGCCATATTCTTGAGCACCCTAAAAAATTTGATAGCACAGCGGTAGTGCGCTCGTTTTGTACTCTGTATTCATGGGGTCGATTCTCTGTTTCAGCATGTGTGTACATCGAAGAACGATGATTCTTTCATTTAATGGAATTCAAACAGAGACTTCGACAAAATAGAGATGTCTGGGTTTTTTTTGGTTTTTTTTATTGTATTACAAATTAACTTTACATGATCTGAACTTTGGACTCCAGAAAATCGTATTGCGTTCGCTACATTGTTACGTATGCCAACAGCAATCATCTCACATAACGCTACGCGGCCCAATATAAACGCAGTCTTTATTACACATTAATACAAACATGAAATTAAAATAGTCTTTATCAATGAAAGTATATTTAATAAAGGTTATCTATATCAATGAAAGTATATTTAATAAAGATTACCTTTCATTCTGGAATACTTTAACACTATCTGAAATACAATAAATCCAAGAAATTGTTATTTCACCCACAACGTTCTTATCAGAAGTAACTATCTGGGACTAGATGCATTGTAGTGTTCCTTGTGGGCTACAACTTTTCTTAACTGTATAAAGTTCAAACAGCAAGAAGCAAAAGTTAACTTCGGCGAGTGAGATGCGTGGTAGGTCATCTGGCAGAGCGCCAGACTGGTAAACCAGAGATCGTGTGTTCGATAATACCCATGCCAGCTTTTTGTAAATGTTATTGTGTCTAAATCATATGTCACATCGCTCCCAGACTATCCATTTAGACATTATATTCATCTTGACTGGAATAAATGTACCTTTCCTTTCTATCAAGTCTAGTGATAGACCTTATCTATCAATACTATCATAACGCCAATCCTATGTTTATCACAAAGCTAATCCGAAGTCTATCCCAACCACAATCCCAAGTCTATCACAACCTAAATCCCAAATCTATCACAACCCCAATCCCAAGTTTATCACAAGCCCAATCCCAAGCTTATCACAACCACAATTCCAAGTCTATCACAACCACAGTTCCTAGTCTATCACAACTTCAGTCTCAAATCTATCACAACCCCAATCCCAAGTCTATCACAAAAGGAGGACAATTCTCGTGGTGACTAATTGTAATAATGGCATTCAGCCTTGATATTATATATCCAAGATCTTTTTTGTAATTAATTCCTCCATGGAATGTAGCATTAGTTGACATACCTATTACTAGACCTGGGTACCAAACAAAATCTAGTACCGCGAAACGTACCGCGGTAGACCGCAGTTATATTAAGGACCAACAGTTCCATGTTCTGGGGATGGGGCGTGACACTATTTTTTAAAAAAAATTCCGTCTGTCAATAGCTGGAAAAATATTTTGCTCTGATTTATTGCACAAATAAAAACCGCACCATATTATATCCAAGATATTATTTGGAGAAAAAAAGAATTATCTTGGGATAAAATAAAAGAAAATATTTTAGCTCAAAAGAAAACTACAACCCCCCACCACCACTCCCATCCCCAAAACTTAAATGGCCGGTGCCTTATAGTAGATGAATTTGCTATGTGTGTGTTAAGTGTTGTATAAGTTGTCATTTAAAAGCTATAACTGCTGTGGGATGATTAAGATGACACCATAACTGATACTGTGAAAGACATTGCGCTGACATCAGAGTCTCTTGATAACAATAGGAAGTGTGGACAGCGAAGGCTACAGTTTTCAAGCTACACTATTGATATATTAGGCAGGGAAATTTTGAGTGGGATTCCAACACCAGGGCATGATATTTATCAGAGATGGAGAGTAAACATAAAACACACTTACTCAAAAATCTTCAGACAGAAAACAAGTGCGCTCCTGAAAATCGTAGGATGATTCAATATCTTACAATGGAATAAATAAATATACTCAACACATTCAAACACGCTAATAAATAATTAAAACATGATATGTGTTTTTTGATTTTTTGGGATTCTCATTTTCAATCTGAAATTTTTCTGAAAAATGGGTTTTCCCCGAATGTGTTTCAGAACATTCCATTTGGCCACTGCGTTGGCATACGTGTCACGTGACAAGCAACTGATTAAACGATTATAAATATAATTATATTTTTAATATTCATAAATTTATGATAGATAAAACCTTTTGTAAAACAAAAATAATTTTTTTGAACTATTTTATCATGAATTATGAAAACACATCCTTAAAGTCGTTACAAGATTCCACTTGAATTTCAGCACATTCCTTAAGAAAAGAAACCATTATTTGTCTAAGTGTCTACAATAATACAGGGAACCAAATATTCAGGTCGTCATCATAATGATGAAAGTATATAAGACGTGTTAATATTCTAATAAATGTAAATTATTTATTCAACTACTGCATGTACTTATATATATATATATATATATATATATATATATATATATATATATATATATATATAGAGAGAGAGAGAGAGAGAGAGAGAGAGAGAGAGAGAGAGAGAGAGAGGCAGAGACAGAGAGAGAATATATGTATAGTATGTACGCTGTATCAATGATATACCATGAGATGTATAAATTTTTCATTAAAAGGAAACGAAGCTTGCACAGACCCAGATCTCAGGTCCTATAATGGGTCAATGCAGTGTGTTAGAAGTAATTAACAGAGCAAACAACATAGACTTTGATCTGCATTATACAGCTGAAGATAATGGTCTATGCTATTTCCAGCTTGAGGCAACATATATTGCCCTATTCACTGTTTTTGTTTTTTTTCGTTTACAATTCAGTTTAAATTTCCTCTATCAAAGTTACATTCCCTAACAAAGTCGATGCTGAACTGAACTACAAAACACTGGAGTGCATTAACCTAGACAGAAACTGCCACAAATAAGACCACGTGATTTCTGCGTGGAATCTATTTGTCTTGACGGATTTTCTCTGAACTATTTCATACTTGGTCACATTTCGTTTTGCTTTTTGATTAATTTAGGTTTGAGATCCGCGACGACAATGCAAAAACCGAACTTAGCAATTTATCCTGGCAAGTTTTTGGAAATCTTCATATCTTGTTGATGTTGCTGCTGCTGTGTTGGGTTTGACACCATTTTTCAATACATGAGAGGCTATACATGGCAAGAACCCGTGAGAACCCCAGGAAGAACCACCGATGAAGGCAAGATGGATATATACACATATATGAGCTACAACTTACATCCAGTAAGGACTTATATTGGACTTTCTGAATTCAGATGGATATATATACACATATATGAGCTACAACGTACATCCAATAAGGACTTATATTTGACTTCCTGAATTCAGATGGATATATACACATATATAAGCTACAACGTACATCCAATAAGGATTTATACTGGACTTTCTGAATTCAGATGGATAAGATATGAGCTACCACTTACATCCAATAAGGACTTAGGCTGGACTTTCTGAATTCAGATGGATACATACTACACATATATGAGCAACCACTTGCATCCAATAAGGACTTATACTGGACTTTCTGATTTCAGATATATATATATATATATATATATATATATATATATATATATATATATATATATATATATATATATATATATATATACGCATATATGACCACTTACATCCAATAAGGACTTACACTGGACTTGCTGAATTCAGACGGATACACATGATTTTCAAAAATCATCAAATCAGATGTTTACTGAGCAGCTGGAAACAGCAACCAGTCATCATCGTCATCTTTATTGCACTACAACAAGAACAACGTGAGTATGGTATAATAAAATATAATGACGTCATATAGTCAGTCATTTTTCAATCTCCAAAACTACACTGTCCTAATTACAGTTTACTCCCTATATAGTCCTATGCTTTTATGAGAAAGGTCGGTGTAGTGATTTGTGTAAAGAATATCTAAGGCAATTTTTTTCAAGGGTTGATATAAAGATGATGGGAATCAAAACATACCTGACTTTTATTTTAGCAGGTTGATTCTACAGGTAGGGCGCTGTTTACCGGATTAAATCATCGTGCTCAGAATTTAATTTATCAACAATAATGTCTGTGAAGGAATAACGTAACTCGGCAAGAAGCCAAAACTGGGTTTGTAAAAATAGTTCTCAGTCAATTTTTCACAGGTTGATAAAGATGATGGGAACCAAAACATATGCAGATATCTTTTCGCAGGTTGATTTGACAGGTATGGTGCTATTTACTGCGATACAATAATCTCATTCAAAGTTTAATTAATCAACTATTGCTGTTTGTGAAGGAATAACGTAACTCAACAAGACGCCTAATTTGAATCTGTAAATATATCTCAAAACCAATCATTTGGCAGTTGGCCTTGTGGTTAAATGTTTTGCAATGTTTTCAAAGCAATTTCTAATTAAACCACCTTAACTATTTAATATCTGTAAAATGGACTATGATAAAATGTTTCATTTTAAAGATGCGTTATTTCAGCAAATATGTCAACAAATTGCGTTACTGTCATCAGTTGAAATTAATATAGAAATTGTCTGAGAGCTCACTCTTAAAAATCCAGATTATCTCATCAAAATATCTTCATAAAAGAAAAGTGGAAACAAGAGCTAAATAAACTTTTCATTATATGCAAATGTCGCTCATAATCTAACTAGTTTAAGCTTTGTTTAACCTAAGCTTACACTCCAAGTTTCACACATTACTTTTGGAAATCCAAGCCAATTGGTGCTACATGTTTAAGTAATAAGATAATTGATGACTTCTAAATGTTCGACAGATGTCCCGCAGAATCGATCTCGTTTGAGATTTTGTAAACTCAGTCTTATATCTCAGATTCTATCTAACAACACCGTTAACTAAATATTAAGGTATGCAGTAAAAGAGGCATTATCACATCACATTGTGTGCAGATGTTTGTTTTGTTTGTTTTGTTGTTTGTTTTTTTTAAATTATCAAACGAGTCAATGATCTTTCATGTAACTTACATACCTAATAAAAAAAATCTACTGGTAAAGAATGGTTAGGGTATATACACACATACTTTCTTACAATCACACACAGAATGCAGGACGACAAATAGGATGAAGGGCAGAGTGATATCTAATTAAAGATAACAACGTATATTTACTATCCAATACATCTACACATACAAACAAACCGACGGGGGAATGGAAAGGATATGAAATGGCTAGTGTGTTTTGTATTTTGAGGGTTTTCAGTACGTCATTGACTACACAATCGGTCAGTTTATTTGGTGGAGTTAGACCCCTGGAAACCCTGGGAAGAACCATGGGAGGCTACCAGTAAGCCTTTTCACATGCCCACGTTGGCTAAGACGAGAATGGAAACCACGCGGACAGAGGTGAGATGTGTGTGATATATAACGGTCAGCGCCTAAAGTACTCGCCCTAGGACGAGATTGCTAACACATTCTTAAAGACAAACACCCACATATACTAGTAAAACGGAGTGTGGTGGGGTGGACAGTATAGATGTGGGTCAATCATACATACTTACTAACATACAAACACACACCTGTATTAATAAGCAAACAAACAAACAAATTCTTATCAATAAAGAAATAAACACATTCTTACAAACACCATTATTATTATCCATTTTTATTATTATTATCATACAGTGTGACATTTCGGTCGTTGTTATGGTGGTGGTAATGCATACAGCTTTATTCTTTTGTTCTCTCTCTCTCTCTCTCTCTCTCTCTCTCTCTCTCTCTCTCTCTCGTTTTAAGGCCACGATCATTTGCCCTTTGTTCACTGCTTCATTCGTTCGTTCTTTCATCCATTCATTTACTCGTATATAAAACAGCCATTATCCGTCTAGTTTCATCAGCTACATAATAAAATTATTCTTTTCTTAAGAAGTTCAGACACTTGTACGATTTACATGAACTTTGTTTTGTTATTTTATGCTAAATACAAACAGAAAATGCGGCTCCTAGTTTAAATAAAAGTCAAAGATGCTTAGTGCCTAATTTGCAATCATATCGCCTTGTGTTTGATAAAAAAAATAAAAAACAGAACAATTTTTTAAAAAATCTGACATTTACATTTGCAATAATATATTTTCTTTCTCCCTGAATAGAAAACTGATTGCCATGTTGAAAATTTAAATATAACAAATTTATACATGCCACCGTCACTCACTTGCTCATTTATTGAAACTAATACTGACACTAGAACGTCAACTTTTTCCGTCTGTTGTTTCTGCCTATTCATTGTTGAACTATACGGTAGGTTAAAGTGTACTGTAAATATGTTCAGTATTTATGCACATATGCATTATGCAATGTATCAAATCAATCGCTTCTTATCTTTCAAACTTGCAACCAATGACAATATTGTGGCACCATTACATGGTACAAGCTATTTTGTAATACATGTAACTACATACACAAAAAGATTGCTGAAACAAGAGGGTTATCTAAATCAACGGAAGTGCTCCAACAAGTAAAACCAACAAGGCCGTTACCACCGTAGATCTTTGATTATCTGAGATTAGAACCAGAGGAGGACTTTTTATGCTGATTTGCTTGCACGGAATGACCTTTTATCTCCTTGGACTATCGATCTTTGACAGATGCAACTTATTACATTTTGCGCCACACTTCTAGTTGGATGTGGCTTAGATTACCCACAAATTGTGTTCCTCTATCAACAATGTCAGCTAGGCACTGGTTGGAATGTAAACGATGCCCCAATCAGGACGGTAATCTATTCCATCCGCAACATTAAGGTCTTTCAAGGTAATGGCAGGTGGAGTTGGTCGTTGGCAATAGCCCATTTCATACCGGATTTAAGCGAGTTGCTCCGTAATTATCCGAAAAACCTCCAGAGTCACTTTATACTCCAGCCAATCAAACGCTGGTGGGCACATGTACATAACAAAATGGCGTACGTATTTGTTTAGAACTATTTCAGAAATAAAAGATTGAAGAAATGCCCGCTACTTGTATCGTCAGAGGTTGCAAAAGTCGCTCCAATCAAGGATGTGCCATTAAATTCCATCGTCTGCCATGGAAAAATGATTTGCTGTGCAAACAGTGGCTCATACGAGCAGGAAAATCGGAACTTGAATTGACCGGAAAACGAATGTCATAATTCAAGAATGCGAGAATGTGTTCGCTGCATTTTAGTGCTGATGGTGAAGGAACTTGTACAGCTTTACCGTCGAGAAATATTCCAGGTTTGTAATACCGCATATTAATACGAAAAAATTCCTCGATAAACGATGTTGAAGTAGTTGGAAAAGCTGATGCTGATTCTGCAGCGTCCGTCATATTTTGCCCACCAGCTATCGAGTGGCTATTACGGTCAGCTGACCACCCGCCACGTGATCAAAATTCCGAGCAAATTACGAAGTTCGCCGAAGTCTGCATGAAATGGCTTATGTTGAGGTTTGGTAAGTAGATTTATTTTTAGCACGAGTTCCTCGCGAAGGGATTTATGCCCTGCTTGTGGTAAGACCTGTGTATATCGGGGGAAACTTAGTGACCTAAAATAAAATACGTAAAAGCCATTGTAGGACACACGGTACTAATTGTACGGGAAAATGGGAACCAGCCTGGTAATGGGCATATTGCTTTGGGTGGCCAGAATTGGTTGATAATGAAAGTTATTTTGTAGGAAAAAGAATCTTTTGAGAGCTTATCTAGTTGCAAGTGAAAAAAATCTAGAGATATTGTTTTCTTGATGGGATTTCAGTACTTTAACAGTCTTGAGATTGGAGCACTCATTACTGTAATTAGCACCGGAGTCTTTGGTGCGGATTGAAAGCACATATTTAAAACACGTGTAAGTCCAGAAAATGCCGCGGCTCATATCCTTTTCTCTACAAAGAAACTGTCATCCAGGTTTCATCTATACTTATACATATAGATTTGATCATGAGCACTCAGAAATTTAAAGTTACTGAATTTTTAATATCATGGTGTTTGCTTAGGTTTACTATGAGAACTGAATTAGTACCGTGAGTCCTGTAATTTAGAAAACGGAAATGGAATTGAACTCCATCATTTGCTTTCAAAAATTTCTTTGATTTGATGCAATTCATTTGCATGGCTGACTGAAAAATCCAAAATGATTTTGGTTTTTTTTTTTTGTTTGTTTGTTTAATTCTTTGGCATCTAGTTCATCCAGAGACAGCAAACGTTGAATTTCCGGGGAAAAAAGAAAGAATTTTAATAGATCCATCCCCGATCTTTGACACTTCTAAATGATTCTTGACAAATTACCTTTTCCTGGCAGAACAATTATCGACTTCATACTTGGAAAGCACATTTAAACTTTCCTTCATTATAATTGCATAACCATTTTCCATTTTTAATTCAATCATCTTATCACAGTAGTATGCATCGTGCCTGATTCGCAAATCTATTTTCGGAAACACACGTCGAGTGAATTAAAGCAAAGACGCGTGTTTGGATGGAAATTTCTTATCGTGTTTGAACTGTATCACCTATGGTGCGATTCTGATTGATGGCTTGAAATGTCTTGCTAATTTGACCCGGTGTTGTATGCTGTTAAGGCATCTCTGATTTCCAAAAATGAAGCGATGATGCAGACGTTTTATCTTCATGAAGCCCTTCAAGATATCTATCAAACTTAAGTATGCTATCAACCTTAGTTAATCGATTGAGATATATTATTCACCATGTGTTTTATGTAAGAAAGATATATTCTGTAAAATCAGAAATATCATGTATGCAGTTCAATTTGCGTAGTTGTTACATGAGTTTCTCTTTGCATAGCAGTGGCTTTGTGGAGCAACGTAAAGTTTCGGGTTGCATACTAACACGTTTTATTTGTCTTTATTTTAAATCCGCATAGGTTTGTTAACAATTCTTTATTTCTTGACTTTTTAAAAACAAATATGCAAAATCTAACAGCCAATACTATTTACTGATTTTCCTGTAATCATTAATTCAAACCAGATTACAACGATGTCCAATGGTTTGTAAAAAAATGTAAACATTTTATTTGTCTATTGCAGGAAACGGGGTTGAACTTCAAGATCAGTTAAATAAATAAAGGCTATTTAAATAATTTCAAACGAAAAAAAAATTACAAAGACAGTATTAAGTCTGTGTTATGCTACTGGACCGTCTCCAGTCCTTAGATACCGTATTTACCTAAATGTTTATGGTACCCCGTATTAGCCAGGACATGATTGCAAGAAAAAAGATTGGAAGATGAGGACGAATATATGGCAAAAGCAGATGTTTACAGATGTTCCGTATGTATATCACTGTATATGAGCATTATATAATAATTTACAATACAATCAAAACTAAAAAAAAAAGGTCTAAAAATCGAGTGCTCAAAAAATGACATTTTGTGGGTTATTTAGGCATATTCTTTTTGGGTGGTTAGGCTTGGGCTTGGGTTGTTGACTTGGGAATTTTATATATATATATATATATATATATATATATATATATATATATATATATATACAGCCAGTATCACCGATTTCGCAGCAGGTGTACAATTAACCTGTTTCACCTATGGACAACTTTCTAAAGAACGTATTAGATATGCACTTTTCAAAAAGAACGCATTACATATACTCACTCTATATAGAACTCATTACATATGTACACTCTATAAAGAACTCATTATATATGCATATTCTATGAAGAGCTCATCACATATGCACACTATAACTCATTACATATACACACTCTATGAAGAACTCACTACATACGCACATTCTATAAAGAACTCATTACATATGCACCCTCTATAAAGAACTCATTACAAATGCACACATTCTAAAGAACTCATTAGATATGCATATTCTGTAAAGAACTCATTACATATATATATATTCTATAAAGAACTCATTACATATGCACACTCTATAAAGAACTCATTACATATGCACACTTCTAAAGAACTCATTACATATACACACTTTCTTCTAAATAACTCATTACATATACACTCTCTATAAAGAACTCATTATATATGCACACTCCATAAAGAACTCATTACATATGCACACTCTATAAAGAACTCATTACATATACACACTCAATAAAGAACTCATTACATATGCACACTCTATAAAGAACTCATTACGTATGCACACTTTCTAAAGAACTCCTTACACATGCACACTCTGTAAAGAACTCATTAGATATGCACACTTACTATAGAACTCATTACATATACACACTCTATAAAGAACCCATTACACATGCACACTTTCTAAAAAGCTCATTACACATGCGCACTCTCTGAAAAACTCATTACACATACACACTTTCTAAAGAACTCATTACACATGCTCACTTTCTATGCAACTCATTAAATATGCACATTTTCTAAAGAACTCATTCCATTTGCACGCTTTCTAAAGAACGCATTACACATGCACACTTTCTATAGAACTCATTGCATATGCAAACATTCAGTAGAACTTATTACATATGCACACTATATAAAGAACTCATTACATATGCACACTTTTTAAAGAACTCGTGACATGCACACTCTTTACAGAACTCATTACATATGCACACTTTCTAAAGAATACATTACACATGTACACTTTCTAAAGAGCTCATTAGATATGCACACTTTCTATAGAACTCATTACATATGCATATTTTCTAAAGAACTCATTACACATGCACTTTCTAAAGAACTCATTACACATGCACTTTCTAAAGAACTCATTAGATATGCACATTTCTAAAGAACGCATTAGATACGCACATTTCTAAAGGACTCATTACACATGCACATTTCTAAAGAACTCATTAGATATGCACACTTTTTAAAGAACTCATTACATATGCACACTTTCTAAAGACCTCATTAGATATGAAAATTTCTAAAGAACGCATTAGATACGCACATTTCTAAAGAACTCATTAGATATGCACATTTCTAGAGAACTCATTACACATGCACATTTCTAAAGAACTCATTAGATATGCACACTTTCTAAAGAACTCATTACATATGCACACTGTCTATGGAACTCATTATATATGCACACTTTCTAAAGAACTCATTACATATGCACACTTTCTAAAGAATACATTACACATGTACACTTTCTAAAGAACTCATTAGATATGCACACTTTCTAAAGAACTCATTACATATGCACACTGTCTGTGGAACTCATTATATATGCACACTTTCTAAAGAACTCATTACATATGCACACTGTCTGTGGAACTCATTATATATGCACACTTTCTAAAGAACTCATTACATATGCACACTTTCTAAAGAATACATTACACATGTACACTTTCTAAAGAACTCATTAGATATGCACACTTTCTAAAGAACTCATTACATATGCACACTGTCTGTGGAACTCATTATATATGCACACTTTCTAAAGAACTCATTACATATGCACACTTTCTAAAAAAAACTCTTTACACATGCTCAAACTTTGTTCACAATTAACCATGCAGTGTCACTGGCGACCTCTAAATTCTCTGAATAAATAAAAGGAAACGAAGTGGAATAAAATGAATAAAAATTCATTTTATTTGCAAAAATATTTACATAATTGCATGAAACAGTATTATCAAAGTTAAAATTTGTATTCGTACAGCTGTGCAATATATAAGTAATTTCTGTCATAACATTTAAAAGTTTGTTCAAATGAAACCTTTCAACACAGTACCATGATGTAGTAATATTCTGTTCAATTTCCTTTATAAATGCAGTTCATTCCAAACTATATTTTTTAGCTACTGGATTGTCTGTTTTAGATGAAGCATACTGCATTTCTTGCACACTTGTTGCACATAGAGCGAATAAAGGAGAGTTGGTGTGTGTACGATATCGATGATATCCAATGCATTACTAGGGAAAGATTCCAGAAATTCAGGCTGTTCCTCGGAAAGGCAAACTCCTCAGTATAAGCAGAACATTTTATACAGACAAAATCAGTTTTCAACACAGATCGTCCAATGTGTTTGATGCACTACCCGTACAGTTGACGATCCATGTTTACATAACCTTAAAGTATCACTTCACAACAATACATTACAGTAATATTGCGATATTCATGTGAAAGAAGGTTTACTGGATGCAGAAATTCCCATATTTACTGTAATGTATTTGTGACCGGATATTTGCAGTGTTTGGTTTGGAACAGTACAGAATATGCAAACACATTTCATTTTGACTTGGAATTTCATTACATATTTACCGCGTAAATATACAGTGGTTGGACAAACTTCTGTCAGTTTGGAGACCGGTTTATGTCCACATTCTTCTGTGGACAGAGGTGAGTTTATTTACTTTTGTAAGTTAATATTTAAACCAAGCTTGTATATAGAGTGGATTCCATGCTACAGATATACCGCCTCCCTCAACCATCACCCCACACAAGCAATACCCGTAGTTTTACTAGTTGTTGTTATTGTTTTTGTGTTGTGGTTTTAGCCATTTTTCATGTTATGATATGTTATACATGACATTATTGTGCAATTATCAGCATGACTACAGCAAAAATTCAAAATGACATTAATTCATTAAGGAAATCTGAATAATTTGTGATATTATTAAATCATTTTAGCATGCTGCAAATGAGCATATATGAGTATTTATACTGTAATTTTACTACAATATTGCTACACATATGCAGTACTTAACCTGCATAGGTACAGCACGTACTGCACTTTCAATACATGTCATAAGGGATGTACCTTTCCGAAACTGACAGGCTGCTGATACAAGCCTTTGTCATTATTCAATATCCAGAACAAGAGTCCCAGCCAGTAACACTGTTTGAGCATATAATTATTTATATTGTTGTAATAATATAATCCCTGAGTAATTCCTGAGAAGTTAAATCTAATTTCTTTTTTTCCTTCAAGCAGTCTGTCATTTATAAGTAAATCATGTAATTCATGCCAGACAATGAAGTAATTATGTAAGTTTGGAATAGTCTAGTGTCGTTCATTTTATTCAGTTATGTCATATCTGTTTAAGTTGCCATGTAAAAATTAGTAATTATTAAGTTAAAACTAGTAATCTGTTAAACGTTTATTAAGATATACTTGCAAAAAACACCATTACCAGGTAATTTATTTTAATGCTTCAAACGGGATTATCTTTTTGAAGTAAAACATGTAGGTGATTCATGCTTGAAAATTAGGTAATTTGATTACTTAGAGGTGGTTTTAAGTATTTTACATTAAGTATTAAGTAATATATCTTATAGTAAGTAATAGTAAGTAATAATAAGTATGAGTAAGTAATTAGGAATTTAAAACTTGTAATCATGAAGTAAAAGTTTTCCTTAAATAAAAAAAAACAACAACAAATGACCAAGTAAATGATTTTAGTGTTAGAAGCTTGATAACTAATGATTAATATAAACTGGTTTCAATTGCAATACTGTTGCATGTATTTTTAATATACTAAGACACTTGCACTTATTTTTTTTTTCTTTTGTGCAGAAGTTTTTAAGATACAAGAAAACTGGATTTTTCAGCTGAACTAATCAAATAACAAGACTTGGAATATGAGTGTAATTAAAACCAAAACTGGTATTTTACTGGAAGTATGACGCCATTTATAAAACCAGTAAATAAAACTCTTTACGGGTCTTTCTGCTGCATAGCTGCAAAATGTTTTTATACTTTAATAAAAGTTTGATTCTTTTTCTTTCTTTCTTTCTTTCTTTATGATTAAACATTATAATATTTATAGTTGTAACTTTTCTTGCAGGCTCTATGAAATTAATTGATTAATCTGTTACTTCTGTAAATTTCTACGACGTTCCTAAGTGTGTAGTTAATCAGAGTACATACATATATATATATATATATATATATATATATATATATATATATATATATATATATATATATATATATATATCTATATATATATCCCGTAGTGGGAAAATCTGCCGATGCTTTCTGTATAAATATATCTTCTATAATTAATTCATCCAGTCTCTTTGTAAGACCGTAGTCAAAGAGCTAGTGTACATAGCCAGGATGTTTGTTGCAAATCGCCCGTGGCTTTCTACTGACATGAAAGAATTCAGACTGTGGAAAAATGGGAAACCGAGTGACCAGAAAGGCAGTTTCAAAGGGACTGGATCGTATCCAATCAAAACTAAGATATTCAAATTTAGGGCAGATTTTCTACGCAAGCAAGCCGTTATTTTCGGACTAAATTCATTTTGAAATTAGTACATGGGTGAACCCAGCGAAGGGAGAATCACAGGAAGTTTAGATTGTACTCCGAGAGGAAAACTTGCCACTCGTAAAAGAGGAGAAGAAATTCTCGTGGAATTCGAGGTTGGGATCTGCGAACGAAGGCGTCTTAAGGGGAGGTTAGACGCCGAAGAGCGGGAACGTGGAAAAGGTGCCAAGAGCGCGAGGAAGACGCTATAGTGACGTCAGAGGTTGAGGTCCAGTGCCGGAAGGAGCACGTGACTGTGAGCACCGGAAGTGCCAGAAGAACACAGAAGCAAGGGTACCGGTGAACCAAAGACGACAGGAGGAGGGACAGATTAGTAACTGGGTCAACCATCGGAAAGGAAACACTCTCTTTCTCTTAAGACCGTTAAGTTTATGTGATGACATTTGGCAACTTGTAATAGGTCATCGATTGGTATAGTTTGAAGAACTGAATTTGACAAATTGTCGCGGAATTATTGAAATCATTTATTATTTTTTATTATATTGTTATTCTTTCCACCTTGAGTTATTTATATACATAAACCGTCGGCATTGATGACTAGATGCTCGGAGCTATTTAAATTTTAATTGTCCATATTTCTCTGGTATTAGAAACAATATCGTAGGAGGCATGTGACTATCTATCTATCTATCTATCTATCTATCTATCTATCTATCTATCTA
>JAECUM010062982.1:0-13762 GCA_016617855.1 Megalonaias nervosa
ACACGCTATTGATGACTTCCCATTGAATATTCGATGTACCGAAGCCGCCATGTGACAGATATAAGTACTTATATCGATTGATCGACTGTCTGTATTGGCTGGTGAACAGACTCGATTGGAAGATTGGAACGAGATTTCTATTTAATTTTATTTGTACATTATCTTCTTTACCTTAACGAATTACCGATAGAGTAGACCCTGATCTGCTGTGCCATAATGCACCGGTAGATCGGAGTCGACTCGGTTGGTATAAAATTACAAGCAGTGCGAACAACATCACTACCATCCCATAATGCACAGTCAGATCTAGGTCTACGCTGATTGCATTGACCTAAGTGAAATTGGAATAGCATTATTACAATAACGTATTTGTTGCTAAATTACCTTGATCTGCTCCAACGCTGTATTATCGCGGGCTCTATATTATCGCGGCAAACGGGATTTTCCGAATAATTTTGGACACACGCTGTCTAGCGGTTGTTTACAGATGTAAAGCTGTAGCCAGTAAGGACGCAAATATCTTACAGCATAATTTCCTCTAAAATGTCAAAAGTTTTTCTAAGTTTACGATGAAAAAGAATGAACAGCACGTTTTTGTAAAGCACATGCAATTACGATGATCATCGTATAAAAAACTCCAGTCGAACTTGCTATACCTGCATTGGCTTTAATTACGAAATATATTCAGTGTTATCGTCTGATGTTTGATGATTATAGGTCATATACTGATGGTGACATAGATGTCCTTACATGGTCAAGGTTGCAATTTAATTTCATGGTAGCCAATATGGGCCAAAATGTACAAAATGTTGCTTATGATCATACTTCTCGTACGTAAATAAGAATATAACAACAGTTAAAATTTCTTTAAATCTGTAATATTTTAATAATAATAATAATAATAATAATAATAATAATAATAATAATAATAATAGTTATATATTTACATTTCTTTGACCACATTGCATTTAAAATTCATATAAAGTTAAATAATAGTTGCTTTTAATTTGTAATGTTGTTATTCATGGATTCTGCATGGGTTTACACTTGAATTACACTTGTGTGTTCGATTTTGTCATTGGATCCTTTCGTTTATTGTGAAATACTAAACCAGTACAAGCGTGGACATTTCATCTCATAGGTAAGTCTTATTTTATTTTTATTATACTACCTGCGTGCTACCATACGTAAGTTGGGCAAATACCGCGATAAGTCATTCAAACATTACAAATTATAAGTAATCAACAATAGCAAAACAGTTTTAATATGTACCAGTAAGAACATTAAGTTCCGCGATAATACAGCGTTCCAGGCTAATATGACGAATTCATTTTTTTGGGTCCCTATACACTTGCCACACCGAAGGCTCGCACCATCACATAAAGACTGTCCGCAAACAATGTCTTTCAAGTTTCTATTGTGATCTTTGAATTCTTTGCGAGAGGAGAATTAATACAAGTGGGCGATAAACAAATTTAAATGAGCAGTATACATTATATGCTAAAGCTATATAGGTCGCAATATGTATTAGGAATTTCATAGTGGACCTTGATGACGTTCCAATGCTGCTGATGTAGACCGCAAAAGATATGGGAACTGTGAAGGTTAGTAACCTAAATAATGACCAAAGTGATCAAATTTTCATGTATCCAATATGCATGTTTTAGCATAGTGCCGGATTACGAAATAGGCAGAGTAGGCACCGGCCTATGGGCCCCACGCCTTTTAGAGGCCCCGCGACAACGGATCAAAATAATATTGAATTGATTTGATCTTGACGTATTAGGAGATAATTTGCGAGGGGGCCCCCGAGATTTCGACTGCCTAGAGGCCTCCACAGGGTTTAATCCGGCACTGTTTTAGCATTATTTTATTCCATTAGAGAATTAAAAAATTTGATTGGTTTTGATAAATTTAAGTAATAATTACACGATGAGACTATTCTGTAATCCTACCATACAGGCAACTGGAACATGCTCATCCAGAACAACAGGTTTGCATTATGCTTTATGTGGATATGGCCTATGATACTCACGACTGCCATGGTTTTCGACTAGCGGTGCAGCGCCCAATCAAACGCCTCGTAGGACACGTGACACGTGATAAGGTATGTAGATCTATAAGGTATATAATAGCTAGACCATCGCAAAGACTAAGTTATGTCTGAGGTTAGTCATACATGTAGTAGCGTCCAGTAAACGATTTTACAACAAATATCATGCGATTCAGATACAGAGTCATAACATAAAAGCTAGGGAACTAGATCATGTGTATGTACATCACAGGTACTATCGTCGCTTTTCGTTCCATTGTGTGACTTTCTGGAAAATTTTGCAAAAGACCAGAAATATTTCATTGAAAATATGTAAGTCGATTTTCAGATTTTTGAATCGGTTGTGAACGAATGCACGTGTGAAATTGCTAAAAGCTATATATAACTAAATGTCAGAAAGATTCACAACATGTAAGGTACAGAGAAATTTATAGTTAGGCCTATACTTGACCGTTTTGAACTGATCATTGTGAATGTGTGCATCTTGTTTGTTGTTTTGGAGATGGGGTGTTTATATTATGAATTTTTAAAAGTTCTATGTGAAAGGTGAATTTACACAAGTGGGTTGCTACTAATGAACAGTCCATAATCCTAAACTGAGTGCAGTGGTACAGTCTGTAATAATATTTTCCTTAGGTCTGGCTTTGAAAAAATGACCTTTCCTGAATTTTGTTTCACTTTTCAGGTTTTTATAGTCCATATTTTCTTCATTTTTAAGTGTCTGATGTCTATAGTGTTGTCAAAAGCAGCGCATGCAATTACATAGCTATGACTGTATTATACCCTTCATTATTAGGTACATGTACTAGATTATGTTCTGCAATGCAATGAATTCCGTCTTTTAAATGTGATGTACTGTTGTATATACCTGCATTTTCTGCTTTTAGAATGACTAACCTGTTAATTTTACCGCTTTAGCTGTCCGTTTGTCAGAATAGCAGCTTATTTTCTTGTTCAAGTTGTCAAGTATAGAAACAGGTTTCTTATCTTTAGTGACAGTCGCCCCCCAAAAAACTGCCGAAGAGCATATGAACATTGTGTATTCCTGACTGCCAAAAGGGAAATGTAAGCATTCAGAGAATAAATATTGCTAAAAGTGACCACAAGAAACATAATCTAGATTTAGCAGGGTCTAATCTACCAGACTATTTTGCATATTTTTATGTGATACGGTTCGTGACGGTACTGCACAAAATATCTTACTTAAATTGGTATATCAATGACAAAAACGGTGGCCACCATTATACCCCTTCATTGACATACAAATAAATTATTCAGTCGGCATAGTGATTCAAGATGTTTTTGTCCAGTACATTCTCAGATTTAAACAATAATATGTGACACATTCCAGCGGATTTTACACTGCTTAACCTGGACTTATTCCTGTTGGCCACCATTAACAAGATTTACTTTTTGAATCCTTCTCGGCGGCTCCCGTCTATCTTCGCAATTTGACAATTCCCGTCAATGACAGGAAATGCCGTGAATATTTAAAAAGGCAATTAATTTTGCCTTAATATATAGGAGAAAATGCATATCTAGCTATCATTAGTTACCAATTTTGTTTCAATCAAATCATGCTGAATTTAACCTGCACCTCAAAATCAAACTGCCTACATTGATGGTGGAAGGACTAAGACCTCGACACCAGCCGAAACACTTTTTGTTTGTCCGAATTTCCTCGAACCTTTCCCACACCGTGTTAGATACTTGGGTCATTACGTTGGGGTGTCCGGAAACCCCAAGACTTGGACCAAAGAAAACTCGGCTCATGACAAGTCGTCCCAGGTTTGGGACAAGTCACATCTAACCACGATTCAACTGGGTTTCATATACTTTGATAAGGAACAACTCTGACCAGTTGCTAAGACAAGTCTGACCAATATTTTATTATAAAAGAAGTTGCCTTAGTGTTTATTATTTGCAGGACATCCTCAAACCACGACAGTATTTGGACAAAAAATCTTTGGTTTGACTTAAAGTAAGCATGGGTTGTCTTTGTTAGCGCTAGACTTCTTTTAGAGTTGTCCGATATGTGTCGAATAACATTACGATACACATGAATATTGCAAGCGAATATTCGATTTTTTTCTTTCCCATGCAAAGGGGGGCTTCCTTGGTCCTATATTGAACTGTCTTCAAACATGCGAGTGTTCAATCTTTTAATTTATAAAGTTAAAGATTTCTGTAGTCATTCCTCTCACAGCAACGTTTAAAAATATTGAAATTATCCGTTCAATCTTGTGTTTACTCCTATATTCATAAAGAATCATATTACTTTCCAAAGGTGAAGAAGAAAAACTTTGATTATACAGTACCATGAAGACAGTCATGACGAGATTTGACAAGTCGCCTTAAATGACTATAACACACACCTAGCTGAAGCACAAGTAGGTCAGAGATACGATCGACATATTTGAACAAATCCTGACATTTAGTTTTCCTAATACTCCAGAATCTGATAAAGAATCCAGGTTGAAAACACGTATTCCTTGAAACTTTCACAGGTATATACAATTTACACTAATATAAAATTTGGAAATGAAAATAAACGATTGTAACCAACAGCACATATAACAGTACCACAGGTCCACTTCGCAATCGGGATTAACTCGGCCTTTTCCGTCAAGTCAAGAAAGAAACCTATGATTTGATTCGACGCTATTAAGAACTATATTTAGACCTACCTTTGTTCACATGACATAATAGGGTGGCGGAAGAAGATAAAGTCACGAAGTCGCAAAATATGTCCTGCTCCTTGCCAGAGGCAAGTCACCAAACATAAAACTTTATATTCCTACAACTATTTCAAACATAAACTTTATTTATATTCCTACAACTGCTTCTGAGGTTATTTCTTGTTTGTTTTTCTTTCGAGCCCAGCAATGATCCGATCGAATGACCTTGCTGCACATGAATACGTGACTTGTTCCATAATGTCATGTCCATGCATAAGATATATAAGATGTATGCTTCGATTGAACTTCAAATTAATTACATGTCTTGATCTTTCTAATTGTATCCAGGAAACGGCGTGCCGTGAAACTATATATATATATATATATATATATATATATATATATATATATATAAAGGGTGTGTGTGATTTCTTCACTAATTATCAATGGCAGTTCAAAGTTCATTATTTTAAAGAAGTGCGAATAATGTTAGCAATGGTAGTATATTTAGTTTTAGCTGAGATTCAACAGATTTTTTGACGATGAGCTTGGTTGACAGGGCCTGCATGACTTGATAGTCACTTTAGAAATATTGTGTAGCAAAAAAACAGAAATTGTGATTTGTTCCATTTAAGAAATAAATGTATACAATCCATCCATTGTTAATCACACACCTTTTTACACGATCTTCCAAACACCAATTTTACATATTTTCATCCAGGAGTCTAAAATCATAATCTCGGTATCGCATAAGTTTATAATTCTTTCTTACATTTTTAAGGGATGGTGGTGGGTGTAGTTGTGGCTGGGTTTTGAGAATTTGACCTCTAATACACGGTTTGGAAAAATGTTAAATTATATCATCGTTCGCATTCAGTCCTTAAGAAACTGCTCTGTCCAAGAGGTGATGTATACAGTGGGGCTCTTAGATTTTTATAATTCACAAACCTATTTCTTATTTTAATAGTACGTAGTTTTTCTTTGGATGCTAGTTTGGAGGATTTCTTTGTTCCCACAATTATGGTTGCCGCAAACGATTATTTGAAAAGTCCAGCTAACCAATATTATTTTTGAGATATGGGTTCCATTGTAGCATTGGGGATCTTAAAGAAGAATGGTAAGACCTGAATAAACCGAATACGTACACCTGCAGGACACAAGGATAGAGACTGTATTTTTAAATTATGAAGAGCACTAGACGTTTATTGTCTTTACTTGTAATGGATATAATTAATCATCTATACCTCTTTAAATTTAAGATATTTGGACATAAGCATGTCCATTAACTTCACCCCTTTTCATCCACTCAAAGTGATATTCAAAAATCACACTCTGCACTAAAACTCCAGACAGTATGTTGAATACTTAGAATAAATAAATACATCTCCGCCATATTTAAAAATGCAAATAACATGTAGTGTTGTGGTGGAAATGGGGAATACGTGTAGTGAAAAGCAACATCAAATATGACATTAACACAGAATTGCTAGATTTTACAAAATTGAAGGAAGGAAAAGAAGTATCGTCTTAAAGAAATGCCACATATTTTTCCATACTTGTCGATTTAAATGGTTAGATTGGTAAGAAGTACTGGATATGACTGAATCTGATACCTGTTTTGCTTCTTCGATTTATATAGTCAGCAAATAGTCAGGGTTATTTAATATTCAGGGGTTAACAAATATAATATATTACTGTAATAGAGTTTTACGTCACTCTAATCAATCGCAAGAAGCGTTGAATTATAAAGAATGACAGCAATACATGTCCGTACTCGGCAACAGTTACGAGGTAAAAATGTTGAATATAAGGAGTAGTTAAACAGTAGTTTTACCTGCTAAAGGTTTATGTACGATAAGTGACTGAGGGCGATGAAACGTTTTGGGAGTAAAATAAGTCAACAGACATATATGCTAATAATTTTTCTTTATTTTTAAAACTTGCATACAGGAGAACCGGTAATAAATCTAAATACTTGTAACGTCCAGCACATCATCCAATTTAATGCTACCACTTATTTTTTAAGTGTATGAAACTCGGAGTGAGGGTTATTAGCCCCTATTGATAAGTATAGTTAGTTTTCTACATAGATAACAATTAGGATATCTTATTTTCAGAAGATATCTCCCACTATTATGCGACTAATTTACATTTTGAAATAAATATTCTCGTCACGACGTTTTTGGCCATTGTACTGGGCATACGCTGTAGGCATTCACGAGTTAGCTCCCCTATTTTGTGTTTCGTACGCACTAGTAGAATGGTTGTTTTAACGTCAATAATGAAATGTTGTTGTTGTTATGGGTTTAACACCATTTTTCAGCGTATGATAGGATATTCATTGTGGCCAGTATAACTGGTAGAGGAAGAACCCGGGAAAACCCCGGTAACAACCACCGACCCACGGGAAGCTGTATGTATGTACGTATATATATATGTATGTGTGTGTGTGTGTGTGTGTGTGTGTGTGTGTGTGTGTGTGTGTGTGTGTGTAAATGACTGGGTAGAGGTAAGGTATTGTGATTTATTATAACTACACAGAGATTAAAAATAATAGTTTTTCATATTAAATTGTATCGTCAAATTTTACGACGGTCGTTCTTGCGTAACAGCATTTTAAAATCTGGAAACATAAGATGTAAAAATTGAATGACAATCATTCTGTAGATTTATTTAGAGAGCGTCACAGGCAGCTTCTCAATATTTGTTTTCGCCTTGTTCTTGATTTGTCAAAGAAAATGCCAGTGCAGATTAGAATTTGTGTCGGGTTTTTAAATGAGCTGGCTTAGTTTTCGGGTCAGGGAACGATGGTGGCATGCACTTGCTTAAGAATTAAATTGCGTTCTCTTGCAGAAAACCTAAGTGCACTGAGAAAATTATATTTATTCGGAACCAATAATATTACAGTGAAATCTCTCAAGACGTAAATCCTGCAGGATGATAGTACATTTCAGTTTGGATGCTTTTGTGTAGTTTCCTGTATGTTTTCAAGAATAAGATAAAGTGTGCCCTCATCAATTCATCCATCCATCCATCCTCTAGTCGCTATAACTAGTTCAGATATCAAGAGATTTTTACTTAGGCATCGGCTACAGTGGCAATGGACTTGAGCTTGAAAAAGGCAGCCGTGTTTTCTCTTCAAATACAGGATTTGTACTTTTAACCCCCTAACAAAAGTTTCCGAAAGGATTTTAAATTCAAATGGAATTCATGTTAAGATAACCGCGAAGATTAGTGATCGGGATGTGAGAATATGTTGCGCGAAAAATATTTCCTAACGCTGACATGATATTGTTTGTTTGTATCTACATAATGTTGTCCGGATATTTTTTAAAGTATGAATTACAGCTGCACTGGACTTAACGGGGCAAAACAGCTTTACTGTTAAAACGTAGTGTTTCATCATAGGTCTATTGGCGAAAATTTAGCCACACAAACACATGTTTGTTATTTTGTGAAAAATGGGGTCCTTGTGAGAGACCACATGAAGTTACTCGCTGTTGACGAATGGTCAGTGTACAATCAAATTGTTGTTCCTAAGTCACGTCGACAGGAGTTTTATTCTAGCTCACGGGTCGCAAACACATGGAACACAGTCCGGCACGTGGACCTATTTCTGCGGCCCGCAATGACATCCTTAATTTGTAAAATAATAATGCAGATATTTTCATCACAGTCAGACAGTTTTGATAAAAATACGATTGTTGCATCGTTTACTTCTTGTTTCCAACATTTCAACTGGCTTTATTTTATATGAACCGCTTTCGATGTACGAAAAAATTTCAGTGATGCAGCCCTCGGGCCACTGTACTAGTCCTCATGTGGTCCTCGTGGTGATTTGAGTCTGAGACCCATGATCTAGCTCATGAAACTCCATTGGTTGGTCATTTAGGGAAGTGAAGTTTCTAAATGCTGTAAATCTTGTCACACTTTTCAAATGGTAGGAAAACCCAATCAGAAAATCCTTAAGACTCATCTGCAACATATTCCTGCATTTGACGAACCATTTAGCAGAATAATAGTAGATTGTGTTGGTCCATTACCTAAGACCAAGTCAGGCAACCAATACTTGTTAACCATAATATATGTGTCCACAAGATTTGCAAATGCATATTTTGGCCTTCCCAATTTTGTCCAGTCTGATCACGGCTCTGCTTGTATGTCTGCAATTTTCCAACAAGCTATGCATGAATAAGGCATCCAACAGTTTAAATCCTCTGCCTATCACACTAGAAGTCAAGGTGCGCTGGAAAGATTTCATGAAACTCTGAAGGATATGATTCGGCAATATTGCTTTGATACCGGAAAATATTGTGATGAGGGTGATCATTTGCTGTTGTTTGCTGTTATGGAATCATTAGGTTTTAGTCCTTCTGTGCTAGATTTTGAACATACTGTTCGCGGACCGTTGACGTTATTCAAAGATAAACTTTTTTTTCAACTGAAGATTCAAAGATTAATCTTCTTGACTAGTCTCTGAGTTGAAATTGAAGTTGTCAAAGGCTTGTGAGGTAGCAAAAACTAATGTTCTCTCTACTCAGTCAAAAATGAAACTAAGGTATAATATAGATACAAAATAAGTTTTATGAGTTTTCCTTTTCATTGAAATTCATCAAAAGTCGAACATCGTACAATAAAGCAATTTTATTGCATGTTGTGTCAAAATGTAAGGTTTCAAATGTAACAATTTGGCTATTTTCCTCATTTGAGTTTATTTTATTTTTACATTTCTAAATGTGAATATTTGATGAAGATATGTACATTTACATGATAAGACAGATATTAACATATTTGTTAGGCTAATCATAGTGTTTTTTATTCCCAAAATAACCATAATGTATATCATCTTCTTAAGGTGAATTTCATGATTTCCGGATACACGTATAAGTACAATACCGTATATCTTGCCCACCAATGACAATATGAGAAGCAAAACCAATGGCAAAGATCTGAGAAGGTTTCAATCCCCCATTATCAAAGATACCCTGGGTCTTGGTTAGTCCGAGTTTCCTCTGACCCTTGCCACCCAAATTTTGATATTTGGAAATTTATGTTGGGGTGTAGGGTCAGAGTCCATTCCCTATCAAAAAGTTGGAATTCGCTGACACCATTTGGTGTCGGCATAGGATTGCTGCTTACTAGCCGGCCTAGCAAACTTTCACGACCTTTCATCGAGATAAACCTGCATGATATCGATAGGAATATGATTTACTTTCTCAGATATTGCGAGTAGAGCATTATATCTTTAATCCACTGACAGACTAGCCGAAACTATTGCGTTGATGAAATTTGAACTCACCATTTGCATTCCGAGTCACATGATTACACAAATCTCGCGACCCACATGTCAATGACTTCAGAGTTCATATAGTCACGTGATATCAACAATAAACCAATTCTAATGTTGCTGTAGGAAAACAAATCGAACACATAAATGAAGTCACGTAATATCTATAGAAAAATAAAAGAACATAAACTTTTTAAAATATTTATTCTGGAAACAAATTTGTAAATGTTGCAGCAGCTTGAAAAAAAACAACAAAAAACAAAACATTCAACAAGCGAGAGCACAGGTCAACGCGGTAGTCACGTGATACCAACAAAATACATCGCTGACACGTGCTGAGTACTTGATGAATCTGGTTTTCCCCACCTTGCTGCGATACCGGCAGGTTTCTGGTCGTTGTTCTCAGAATAAATATGTGGAGAATTAAGTGTGCATTATATTTATGTACAAGTATTACGTGACTTTTAATTAATATTTTCGAATTCTATGTACAACAAATTTCGAAATGGTTTAATGTTGATATCACGTGACTATTGGACCTCTGATGTCTAGGCCGGTTAGTAAGAGGCTACCCTATGCCGACACCAAATGGTGTCTGCGAATTCCAACTTTTCGATAGGGAATAGACTCTGACCCTACACCCCAACATACATGTCCAATTATCAAAAATGGGGTGGCAAGGGTCAGAGGAAACTCGGACTAGGTCTTGGCCAATTTACCATTCAACCTGTCCGTTTCTAATCGATCAATACTCCATTAATAGTTAAACACACTGAACGTGTCATATTTTGAAGTAGTAAGCTCTTAGAATAACTGTTCTCGATGTGTTATTTGCTTCCGTAGAACTTGGTGTATATATGGTCATTGATAAATAACGCGATTATATCGAAACGACCAAGCATGTAGACAGAACACTTCCACTGTGTGTCACTAGCCTCTTTGTGTATTCAGCCTGCGCGCAAAATTGGAATTATGCCTCAGAGGAAGGGGTTGTGGTAAGATGCAAATCAGTCAATAAGAATGGATAGCAAACACTAGCAACCAGTATAATAGGTTATTCGTTTCCTTATTTAATAAGGAAACAACTTTTTATATGCCCTCTTTTCAGGAAGGAATGTGTCGCATGCTAAATTTCCACTTAAAAGAATTAAAATTTCCACTCAGCGATAAGGTATAGCATTTTGCAATAATCATCAACTTTCCTTTGTGTGATTTGTCTGGTTTTGAAAACGACACTAACGAGATTTTGAGCAGAAACGCATAACATGAACACAGAAATGGGTCGTTATGAAGGAGTATCAAAGAACGAGCGGCTGTGTAACAGGTGTATTTTAATTTTACATCGTTAATGACCTTTTGAGACAATTCAGTGCATGCAAACTGTAATTTCCTCTCTTCCCCCCTCCCCTCAACACAAGGTACGTGGATTTAAATACGTAAATAAAACTAAAAGTGGGAAAGGAGCTAGTAACTCTTTGCCAGTTACATAAAGATAAATGTATTTCAAATAAACTTTGCAAGTTATCATCTTCCCTGGATATTTCAGAGCTCTTCCTCCAAGAGATACACTGGCGGCCATGGATACCATATCATGTGCCGAAAATTGACGTTAAACACCGAAACAGCAACAAACAACTTATAATTCCACGACATGGAACAATATAATTATGATATAATATTGCAGAGGAAAAATCTTAAAGTGGTTTTACGGTAGACAATTATAAATATCCCCACGTTTGTTGGAAAAAAGCAGGTAAGTATCTTGCCCTTTTTGAAGCACTTGAGTACGTAATATCGCGCAACTCCTCTTACACTGTTCAAGATAGACTTCAAGCCTTGCTATTTGATTTAGCTCGTCCTGTAGAAGTTTGCTGTATTAGAAGTTCGATCCACTCCTTGAGGATTGGGACGATTATATATAAACTGGGAATAACTCCCAAGTTATAAGTTTTATATATCGAAAATTGGAATGTATGAACATTATTCTGTTACTTGTAGGCTCGTACAAAAGTAACAAGAGAAGAGAGTGAAGTCAACAAGCTTTGTATATTCTAACAAAAATTTTTTATTTCCCTAGAAAACACAGTAAAAATATGAAATAGGACTTACGGTTTGTGAAAATAATCCAAAACTAATCCTAGAATTGAAAAATATAAGTCCTATCACTAAAGAGTTCTAATTGAATCCAGATTCGAATCTTGATGAAGATCCAATATGGAAGGCGATGACGTCAGATGATGTCTGTCCTGATGGTAACAGATCCTCGTTGAATTCTGTGAATCAAGAATAATATTCCGGCTTTAGAATTCCAAATAATTTCCACTTAATGTCTTTGTCCAAGACTTTGATGAAGAAGCACTTATTTTCCAGAGAATATAATTATTCTTAAATAACAAATAACTCAAAATTGGCAACAACATAAAATACCTCTGAGCTCCTAAAGGTCTTTTTTACGACTAAATAAATTTAATACCATTGGCTGTTTTAAGACTGAATTTAGATCACATGGTATTTCACGTGACAGCATACGTGATTTCCAACTTGAAGATCGCAATAAAAAAAATGCCATTTGTCACGTAGCTTAGAATAGCCCTATCTAAAAAAATCAGAGTCTCAGGCTAGAAATGAATAATAAAAAATACTGTTTACACATGGGTAACACGTGGGCCGGACATGCCCTTGGGAATAGGTAATCATTTCCACTTAGTGTTTACAAATTTGCGAACCAAGGTCGGCTAAAAATAATGATAAAGTAACTATCAACTATCACGTTCTAATTAGGTTAAGTGAATTTTCTGAAAAAAGATTTAAATCCAATGAAAATTATCACTACAATAAAATATAATGAAAAAAAATAAAATTAAAAAAAAAAAATTTTTAAAACTAACACACAAGCAATTTAATTACATATACGTAACAACTCCATGTGTTAACACTGATGGAAACTTGAGTGCTGGATCATGTACTGAAACTATGAAAATCACCACCATGTATGTACATTTTGAAACGGCGCGGGTACTAGTTGAAGCCCAGCGCTTTTCAAGTTAGTCAAACACTACATCATCGGAGATACACATACATAAGCAAAATCATATGAATCAAATCGCACGTAATAATCTACAAACGTGGTACGCTACTTATACACTTAACTTGTGTTCTTTGTTTCTAGTTCGTCTATCATATATACTGAGGCAGATTTGAGTGTACAGTATCTATAGTAAAGCCGCCTTCCACATCGGCACAAAGTTTTCTTGTTTCATGCAAGCAAACGCTGGACCACCGCTGAACACAAACAACACTCCACAACAAAACACACAATTTGTTCGATACATGGATAATCAAGGTATGTAATTATTCCTTTAGACTGTTTCAAACAGTAAATGTTTCAATCTATACTGTATAGTTAGTGTATATTTAATTTTTGTAAGATTCTGTTAAGATGATCCCTGTTTAACAAACTTAGTCAAGTTACAGGAATTTCGTCCCATATAAAGGCATAACTTCGTTATTATTGAGCAACCCCTTGCCATCGCTTGGAGTCAGCAAGATTTTTTTAAGGCGGATTCAAAAGTTCCTAATAGCAACGAATAGAGTTGTATCGTATTTATTATATCTTTACACCCTTTTCCTCCCATCATCCTTAATACCAGCATTGTCATATTCTGTCTTTCAATGTGCAGCAAGATTTATGCTGTAGATGCTTATTAATTACTGTTTTGGCATTATATATATATATATATATAT
>JAECUM010062983.1:0-28843 GCA_016617855.1 Megalonaias nervosa
GGGAAACCAAACAGAGACTCTCTTTGGTAAATGACAACAACAGTGATAAAATGCTGTCCGAGAGAAGTAAATTTGATATGAAAATCATCTGACAAACAACATTTACACAAGTCTGTCAACTATTTACTAATTCTGCAATAATAACGTATGTAATCTGCATGGGAAGGAAGGTAACGCATACATCCATAACCGGTACAAAATCTGCAGTATGAAACAAATGTTAACATGGATGAAACGCACTTTCGCAATCTGACCGGCATTTTGTTTTAACCCAACAATTCCTCCGAATAACACATCAATGTTGCTGATATAATTTTGAATTATATATGTACTGTAAGAGAGTAGTACACATATTCGCGCGTAACAGAACGAAAATAGATGTCACGTATGGACACACATGGGGCTATTTTAAATTAATTGCCAAAATATTTAACAAAAGAGGAGTCGTTCCAGAACTAATTTACACAAAGTCAATAGTTTACTTCAGAAGTTGTTAGGTAGCAAATATATCTAATGAAACGTGTTTGAGAGAGGTCCGGGTCATTTCGAAAGTTTGAGGTCCATGTGACCTGGTTATACTGAAATTTGTGAACGAATTCTAAAACCAGCCCATACAAGCTACTACCTAAAGATTTGAAAGATCACTAAGTATACAACGAGATCATTTAAGAGAACTAATAACGACTGGTAACACTTAGGTCCCTTAGGGTTTGAGGCCAGATTCCCTGGCCATCCTATGACTGGGCCTTTGTGTGTGATTATATATATATATATATATATATATATATATATATATATATATATATAACTATATATATATAACTATATATAACTATAACTATATATATATATAACTATATATATACACCGCTCTGGTGGCCTAGTGGTTAGAGCGTCCGCCTCGGATGCGGGAGGTCGCGGGTTCGAACTCCGGCTGAGTCATACCAAAGGCTTTAAAAATGGAACTAACAGCTGCCTCGCTTGGCGCTCAGCATTAAGAGGCTAGTGTTAGGACTAGTCGGCCTGTTGTCAGGATAATGTGACTGGGTGGGACATCATGCCACATGTCTGCGGCATGATGCCCCAGTGGTAGACATCACTATAAACTGTCACACTGCAGACATCGTAGCGATATGACTGAAAAATTGTTAAAACTACGTTAAAAATCTAAATCACACACACACACACACACACACACACACACACACACACACACACACACATATATATATATATATATATATATATATATATATATATATATATATATATATATATATATATATAATCACAAGGGGATATGGTAATTTATATTTGATGAGACAAACATTCCCTTGGGCATTTAATAATTATAATATAGAACTAAGGCAAACTGTAACAAAGATATACTAACTTGCGGCATATTTGGCAAAAGATAAAACTCGACATGTTGAAGCAAGAGCAACGATGAGGGCTGCCTCGCCGTTTTTTGGATCGGCATATAAAACAAAAGTGGAAACACCCTAACAACTCTATATAAAAAGTCTAATGTTTCATCAGCTATGCGTTTGTATGGGTGTATCAAAGTAGAAAGGGTGTTCCTACCATTTCTCGCGCCGGTGATGCAAAAAAAAAGAAGAAAAAAAAATTTAAAAAAATATAAAAAATATGGAAAGCCCGTAATAGCCGCTATAGAAAAATCAATAATTACTCTCCGGGTGTGTATATTTTTCGCTCCTATGTGCTTGTTTAAAAACTAAATTACATGTTAATAAATTCATGTGTTATACGATCTATACCGATACGATAACGCGTTCGTAAATAGGCGAGATTGATGGTAATAAATCCACCTGGATGTTTTGAAGGTGTGCAAAGGAATTTAAAAACGGTTGTCATCCATGTTTCAGGAGTACCAGAATGGATATTTCGGAAGTGTGTGAGTATCAACACCATTAAAAACTACTAAAAAAATAAAATTATCACAAATAACTTTAAGTACCTAAGCGTATCGTTGTTTAACACAGATGATATCAATACTTTTATACATACCTCGTGAAAAGATTCTTGCGGGGTCTGTTTGTTTATCTGGTATAACATAATCGTAAACCACTATATTGTTGAGACTTCCATCAGGATCATCAATCGATGGAGCTTCGCGTATGTGTATGCTAAACTTAACTAGCTCTTCGTCTTCGGTATTATCCCTGTTTTCATTGATAACTTTATCAAAATCGTTGATAACATCCAAACATTGCTGATCATCAGCGGATAGTGCAACTTGATAAAGCTATCCCATTTTAACCTTCTCAGTATGAAGTTAAGTAACAGATGAGTTTTACCAGATTCTGAAAAAGCAACGATAGAGCCCAAATATAATATGGCAGCGCTGGATAATATTTAAATGTAGGCATTTCTAACGTTATGAGTTCATATTGTGTTCGATGCAAAGCTGTTACCCAGACCATTAATGCCACTACGATAATTACAATAACAGACATTTTATCGCCATTGCATGTGTGCATTGCAATAGTAAAATTTATACATTTTTCAACAAGACAGTTGTGGTGATAATACTATTTTTCCTGGTAAATGCTTGGAACGCCATGAGCAAATGTCCAGGTGAAAATCACCTTTCCGGATATAATTATTCTGGTCCATGTACACAATTAGATAAATATACAATCAGATCAGCAAAATAAACCAAATACAGGTGAGAATCCAGTTAATCAAACTGATGCTGCGTGTTTTCTTCAGGATGGTGCATACATAAAAACAAGATTTTACTGCATCATCAAATCGCCGATGTAAAGTCGGTACAAGCGTTAAAATCGAACAAAAAAATGTAAATTGAAGAGTAAAACTCGCAAAATGGTTAATTTATTCTGCGACGAAAGATAATTGTTGTTAGGTGGTAAGTTATAATGGAATCGATTTATTTTATAGCCCATGTTGGTATTGAAAAGGTACAGATGCGATTGACAAATTCGCTAATGCAGCGCGAGTCGACAAAATAGTTGCAGCGGCATGGTTGGCCTGGTAGTCAATATGGCAAATTTATCTACCGGCACCAAAATAAAAATAAAAACTTCAACGAGGATGTTTTGATGTTAAAAATCCCAACACATTTCATCAAGCAGAGATCTTGTTTCTACCACATGGCAAAAACAGTGGACGCACCTACAAGTATTCGTTAACCTTCGTTGTAAGTTCAAGAAGGTACAAAGAAGCACAACCGCGAACGATGATAAACTGCAACCGAAGTTGCAGATGCTACTATTTCCATTCACATTGGAGCTGTTGACCTAGCCGCGGTTGCAAGTTAATCCCAGTAATGAATTTCCTGGAGTGGTATCCATGCTGATGAAAAAAAAAAATGCACTATAAAAATTAGTCAACACACACTGGAATACATCATGATCAGACAAATGTTGAACTGTTTAATCTAAAATTGTCGAAAGGTTTTGTGTGGACATCTTTATGCTCAGAAACTATTGATGCAGCGTGCTAACACTCGATAGCTATATCGCGAATGGAGGGAGAGACTTTCCCGGTTGTTGCCGATTTAAACAATGAAGTAACACGTAAGATTGCAACGAACCCCGCTGATGCAATTGGAAACAAATAGTGCAGATACAACAACGAGCCACAGATAACAGACCTGTTTTAAGCAGTAAATTAATTGTTAGGTATTTGTTTGAAACTGACGTGGAAGGCGGTAAAAACAAACTGCAACCGATTCAGTCTGGAGTAATACCATGCTCAGAATATCCTCAGTGTAAGATCCGCAGGTAGACCTAAAACTTATATACTGGATCTAGTGGATCCTCAACGCGGATTTGTTCGTTAATAATTACAGGAAATATCCGTGGGTACAAATGCATAGTTGGGTATAAAGGGCTAATTAGTAAAATAACAGCACCTCTGCCGCGGTTACATTCAAAACAAGTCAGCGAAATATTGTCTCGTAAATGACCAAGCTGATTATTAATTCGATCCACTGTAAATTATTTAAAATCCTTAGGAGAATACACCAATAACATTTCAGGGTAACTTTTAAACCAACGATTATCCTGTTTGGTTTTTTTTAACTTAATGATATAAGGTCCACGCGTGGTATGACGATAATTTGTTATTGACTTCCGCAGTCAAGTGGTGGATTTTGTTGTGTTACATATATTCATCTCTTTGATATAGCTAAATATGCTAATTTTCACCCTACTATATGATCGTAAATGATCGAGACTTGTTTTGGATTTGATATTGGTAACCTCTGCAACAAATGGATTGTGGTTGCATATCCAAGCATCCAGCAGTATGGTTTTCCATCGCATGGTGCTAGAGATCGTTTAACTTCACTGATAGACACGTAAACGACGTCGTTTACCAATATTTGCCTTTCATTAGATCCAGGAATAGTCACTGGAATATTCTGGCGATGAGTATCCTGCGGGCAATATACGAGCGCGACTTGTTTATCTAAAAGTTTCTTCGTATGAAGTTTAAATAATTCCTGCTGCAGATCAACCCGGACTTGTTTTCGTGATGCAACAATTAAGGCGTCTGGTTTTCAATGGTGTACAAAATCTGTCGTAAATGTTTCTGGAATAGCTTTACGCATTTCTTCACATTGATTGCGATAATATTTTAAACGCAACCAGATTTTCAGTTGCCGTAATTGTTCATAAGTAGCCGGATAATCTTCAAGAACTTCTTCTAGGTAATTTACCATCTCGACCAACCATTGATGATGCGATTCACCTGTAATTGGAGCAGGTTGACCTTGATCTCCATTGATAATTGCCCCGACCAGTTTGGCTGTAAACCGCACTAAATGTATTCATAGAGTCTTTTTCGATACGGTACATATTTCGTCCCGGATGAAAATCTGTAGTATATATTCCAATCTCACGCAGGCAGGATCCCAAGAATCAGCACGCCATCGAAAGAAGCTAAGATAAGCTTCGGAATTAACCGGTCAGTTTATGTACCTGCCTTTTGCGAGCGTATGCGTTGGAGTTAACACAACCATGTTGCTTAAATCACTAAACAATTCTTTGGCCCATTTTGTGTAACCAGAACCTCTGATGCCATTTAATAAACAAGTTTGTGTCGTGAAATCCGGACATTTATTGATCGTGCGTTTGAAATCGCGGCAAGATTATTATTGCAAACATATTTCTCCACGGCAATGTATCTACATTTTTTTTTTTTTTTTTTTTAGCTTGATTCTCCACTGTCCTTACGGGGTGATATTATTTGGATAATATATTAATTTCGAGCGGATCCAGACATGCATGGTTGGCGTCGCCGTTAATTCGCGCAAACACACATCTATCAATAAATTTTAACAATAATAATGTAATAACAAATCCTTCAGGAGTTACATTAACTACCAATAATCTTGCTTGATCCAATCTTTGCATTTAGTGGCAGAAATATAATTCACACAGACATCTAAAAAATTGACAGAGAATTTAGCAATCAGCGTTAACATGCACCTCCAGGTTGCCTACATGCACCGTATCTGAATTTACAACAAAGCTCATCTGAACAAATCGAACGCTTTGATAACAGTAAACAACTAAGCAGATTTACTGTTAACACCAACCGATACTGATGTGGTAACTGATAAATTCACAACTAAATTATTAGAATTCTCAACTATGTGTACTCTTTGTAAAACTAATAATTCACCAACCGATTAATCGTGGTTTGATTGCCAATTATAAAAGGATAAGGAAAAAGGAGGCAACACGCCAGTTTGCCATCAGGCCAATCGACAGGAACAAATACAAACAAATGAGGAATAGAGTAAACAACGTGAAACTGTGTGTCAAAAAGCAATATATGGATAATATTGATGCGCAACTTTCAGACTTTTGGAAAATTACAAAATCCTTTTTGAAAAAGATAAATCCTTCAAGTTCTATTCTGCCGCTTATAGATACAAGAAGTAATGCTTTGGATTGCATCTATGATCGAAAAGAAAAAGCTAACCTATTAAATGATTATTTTATACCAGTTTCAACTATTGAATAGTAATGTTCTTCTCCCTATTTTTCAAAAAAGATGCTCTGATACCCCAATCGAAATTACTATTACTGAAAAGAAAATTAAATACATTATTAATTCCATTTCTGTTAATAAAAGCCACTAAGCCTGGTGGCATGTCATAGAATGCTTAAAGGGGTCAGTGAAACAATAGTTGCACCACTAGCTATACTTTTTAATCGATTATTGAAGGAAAAAACTTTCCAGATAAATGAAAACTTGTGCACATTCTTCCCATTCCTGAAAAAGGGTGACCCACATGAGGTTGCCAGTTATATACCAAACTCTGTACTTTGTTGTGTCGCAAAAATCTTTGAAAGACGCATTTGTAAACAAGAATATAATTACTTTCATAAAAACCGTCTTTTTATAAATATCAAGCAGGGTTCCTTCCAAGACACGCCACTGCTTTTCGACTTACTGAAATGTATCATAGGATATGCAGTTCATTAGAACAATTTAAATATTCTTGTATTGTATTTTGTGATCTATCAAAAGCTTTTGATCGGGTCTGGCTCAGAGGCGTATTATTTCAATTGAATGAATTCGGTGTTTCAGGTAATCTGATGAAATGGTTTGAAAGTTATTTAAGTAATAGAAAACAAACGGCCCTTTTGCACGAAACCTTTACACGGGATATGATTATAGATGCTGGTGTACCACAAGAATCCGTGCTTGGGCCACTCTTGTTTTTACTTCACATAAACGATGTTGCCGATGGTTTGAACTCTCTCGTCTTTTTGCAGATGACTCATGTCTGCATTATGTATGCCCTTATTGTGCTGAACTATGGCATGTCGTGAATTTTGTTCAAATAAAACTGCATAACTGGTCCAAGCAATGGCTCTTAAAGTTTAATCCAGAAATAAAACAAAAACAAAAACCAAAATAACCGGTGGGAATGTTTTCCACTAAAAAAAAAAAAAAACGTATAAAATAATCCAGAAGTTCTTTTTGATAATATCGAACTTAAACATGTGAATTCTCATCGCCATCTAGGATTATTACTTGCCTCAAAAACCATTAGACTTGCCACGGTTATACAATTTCAGAAACAACATGATCTCGAATAGGCAATTTTCGAAAATTAAAATACAAAATTGGCAGCAAACGCTGATCAAAACTATACATCACTTATATCAGGCCTATCTTGAAATATGCCATTGTAGTCTGGGACGGACACTCGTTGATCGATTCAGAAACAATTGGGACAACTAATGCCTGAAGCGGCCAAAATAGTTATAGGACTTCCGAAATACACCAATAGGCAATCTCTCTATTTTAAGGCAGGGTTGGAAAGTCTGCAGTCTAGAAGAAAAAGACAATATATTAAAGCTCTGCAACATTAAAACGAGCCAAACTCCAGACTGTCTCATTGAATTACTCTCTCCCCCTGTGTCCGAACAAGCAAATTATAGGCATCGACGTTCACATAATATGGTCATTTGCAATCTCAGACTAAATTTTACCAAATCATCGTTTATACCCTCAACAGTATCTTTTTGGAGCAATCTCTAACAGTATACTCAATGTAGTATTCTTACAGCGCTTTGAAAAAGTGTTTATGTCCAAACATCGTATCTAGCAAATTGCCAAGTTTAATTTATCGAACCTTAAATATCATCTATACTAGATTACGACAAAATGTAAGCTCATTAAAAGCTGATCTTTACCATCAATAACTTGGTGTCACCCGTTTTTGTTCCTGCAATAGGATCGAAACCACCATACATTTCTTCATGTTCTATTCCAGGTACAAAATGAGAAAATTAGTTTCAATGCCATATGCAACTATTAGCTTAGATTTATTGCTTTGGGGAAATGGTATGGCAAATGAAAGATATAGTACTTTAAATTATGTATGCAAATATATAACCGGGGCCCCGAGTGGCCTAGTGGTCTAAAGCGCTCTCCGTTACGGATCACTGCCATCTCACCTCTGTCTGCGTGGGTTCGAATCTAGGATTCGGCGAATGTGGATATGTGAGAAAGCTTGCCAGTAGCTTCTCGTGGGTCGGTGGTTCTTTCCGGGGATTTCCCGGTTTCTTCCTCCACCATTAATACTGGCCGCCATGTATAGCCTATCGTGTGCTGAAAAATGGCGTTAAGCCCCACATCAACAACAACAACAACAACAACAACAACAACAAATATATAACCGCTACAGGACGAATTCAATAACTTGATCAAACCGTGATCACTGTCATTGTGCCTGCCTCTCTCTCTCTCTATCCAATCATTTCCATTATTATTATGTTGTCATGTTGAATATGTTGCAATACTTGTATCATGTAGGGAGAGGGCTAATTTAAGTTGTTAGAATTTGTGCCCAATCCCTTTGTATCCTATTGAACAATACAACATGTTTAAACAAAAAGAAATTTTAACACTGGAAGATCGTACATTTTAGTCATTGTAAACGTGTGTTACTAATATAAAACGAATCAGAAGCAATTTCCACCACTTCAGCTGAAAATCTGTTAATCATCGATAACAAATTAATACCTACCTAAGCAGTTATCGATGATCTTAAATGAGTATATTGTGGGGACTTGCCGTCGTAATAAGTAAGTATATGCCCGAATGATTCTCTGCTTGGTAAGCATATAGTTCTTTGTCCTGCTGATACACCTTTGCTGGTAGTATTTTTTGTGAGAAAATCCAAATCTTCCCTGTAAATTACTAATCGTTGACATAAACGTCTACAATCCGATGATGCTCCAGCGATAAATCGCCCAATAGTTTTTCTTGCTTTGTCCTTGATGAAAGATATTTCGCTCGTGGTATATCCCTGCTCCGGTTCGGGTAACCAACCTTTTACCGCCGGGGTTATAAAAATTATTGCCTCACCGACTGTTAAACTTGTCAAAATATTTTGATTCAGCATAAATCTTAACAACACCGTCGAAGCCCTTCCGAGTTTATTTCTAGAGGGTTCATCGTTTCCAGGTGGATTAAAATCACGGCAAACCATGCAGGAATAACCGGTTGTACGTTTTTATTAAATTCAAACGGACCAACCTCACCAAATTCAGTTACATCAAAATCTGGCAAATTACCTCTAACAAACACACATCTTAGTTAATGTGAGTAGTAATAGTAAATGAGATTTCTATCTCAGAGACCCCCTTCCCCCTCCAAAACACTTCTATGTTGACATTTTATCACCAGCCTTTTCTAGCTCAAAATAATGACTTTCACATGATAAGGCTTTCTAGCATATTTCTGACAAAATATGTTTTGTCGGGGCAAGGGGTCTCTGATACAGAAACAGCTCATTTACTATTACTACTAACATAACCATATTTTATGATAATCTTTTCATACCTGCTGACTCTCATTGGCAGAATATCTGTTAACATACTGTCAATAATACGAAGCTCGCGTATTAAATCGTTCATATCATATTTTACGCCTCGCAAAGAAAGTCGTATCTGATCAAGTAATTTTTATAAGTGATACTTGCTGTTTTACAAGCATTTTTTTCTGGTCTCAAGTCCAGGCTCAATTTTCTTACACGCTGTTGAAAGAGAAACACCAACACTAGATATTATCAATAAAAACGGGTTTAATGACGCTCCACTTGAGATTATACCAGAGCTTGTCATCATCAGTGGTAAATGTGATATTACTCGAAGTATTCTACTGTAATACTTACAACATTGTTTTACACACCAGAGGTTTTTTTGATAAAATTTGTAATATTGCATTAGTGCGTCAACATCCTGTTTTGGAATTTCATCTGAAATATGATTGAAATCGATGCTCTGTTTTTTCATTATACAATATTTGCTTACAATATTTACATGATAGTAAATGTTCTAGCACCAACAATTGAATCAAGAAATTCACGAAACTTATTATTGTTAGGATCAGCTATAAAATCTCTATATTTTTCATAAGCATCTGTCGAAGTATCCTTATATCATTCATCTGTTAGTACCTCATTTTTCTTTAACCAGCTGTAGGAATCAAACGTGTTTTCTACTTCATGTTCATACAAATCTGTTTTATTTACCAATTTACATTATTCTCTTTCTGTTTCATCAATAAACCCTAGTACTAAGATTATTTGATCCAATGTAAAAGTTTTGAGGACAAGATGTTGTCTGATAATTGCGTATGCGACTACGAAATCTTTTAGAATTACATTTCGAAGTCCGTCTCGTTCAATCGTGAGAAGACCGATAACAGAACCTACTTTTAACATCAATTTTTCATATGGTTTCTTGAATAATTGATCAACTTCAGTGTAACAATCTCGTAATGACAATCGTCTAGAGCGTTGGTGCGATGGAAGTGTAATATCATATTCTTCACTGATGACGTAGTAAGAATCAATCTTTTCTTCCATCCTTATTGACTCGAGTTCTTCTAAAAACTTTTCTTGCTCAAAATCATCGAAATTATCGATTTCATTGTAAAGATTTCCGATTATCTTTAGAGATCTGTTAACAATAATCGGATCGAATTTAGGTTTTTAACGTATCATTGGTAAAATTGCGTTTGAGTACGCTTTGATTATTAACGTTGTATCCAATGTTATACTAACGATTTCAAGTAAGGTTTATTTGTCGTGGTAGTACATGCCGAGATGTCTAAAAATTTCTCGTTTTAAAAAAGTATCGTATAACTTTATGTTTTTTTCCTAATTTTAAATTTTTACCCTCCACTAGTTTGTTGAGACGATCATGATTATCGTTTATTTGTGTTTCTTCCTGAGCTCTTCCAGCATAAGCTTTTGCTTTTATCAGATTTGATGGAATTATTATAAAAATATTTTCCCTGTCAAGCTCAAGCAATATTTCTTTTAGCAGGATTTCAACCTGTTTTTGGTTTTCTAGACAATCGTCAGGATGACAGTATCTGTCTATAATACAAAAGTTTCTTATTGCTTCTACTAGTTGTGGTCCTTGCATATGCATAACGCGAGCAATTTTTTTTTTATATTCTAATAATACTGGATTGTTTATTAAATCTAAATCAATTTGTTTCATAAATTGGATTCTATTTTTCTCTTGTAATTCGTATCTATCACCTATTCCACTACTGACATCTTTGTTGGGGTTAAGAATATTATCATAAAATTCTCTCGCAAAGGTTATAATTGGTGGTTCTGACATTATTTTATAGCACTAGATTAAATTTGATCATCGAGTGTATATATTTGAAATGCTGTCAATCCTGGAAATGGATGTTCAGCAGCGACAATATAAATTCGAAAATACAAGTACTTGTTAACAGTATTTTCAGTTGGATTTGTAAAATATTGTGTTGTTGAAATATACGTGTTCTCTGTGCTATACAATGTTGTCCAGTTGATATCATCATTTGATCCTTCCATCGCCAATTATAAATTCGACCAACACTAGAGTTTAATCGACCTCGCAAATGAAATTGTCAAATAGCAAATGCAATCGGACATTTAGTTTTAATCCAAAAGTTTTCAACTTCTCCGTTAGTAGTCCATTCTTGTCTATCAGAGAAAGCGTAATGAGGGTAATTTTCAGGAAAATGTGTGGATGCGCTTACCTCAAACCCAGCTCGGTTATCAGTTGCCTTAAAAAGTGTTGGAATATACCCAACATTATTTTGGGTTCGTTTTGCAGCACTGGACAGACTGTCAACATACACTTTATTTGTCAGATCATTAGGGTTAACTGGAACATATGCCGTCGTTATTTTATTGTTTCTCATATTTATATTGCCTGACATTGGTCCACCGGATCGTTTTAAATACGGGGTGAGTTCGTCTTTTAACTGAGCGTAACTAATAGCATCCGTCTCATTAGCTGGAGGCGAGGTTGTCGGTAATCCAGTTATTTTGAGTTATTGCTCATTATCAGGTTACCTGTCATTGTGTCGCCAGCTTTATTAAGCTTGTTATCGTCAACAGATTTTAGTTGCGCATAACTTACAGCTTGTGTATTATCAACATTTGCTGGTGGATATGCAGTTTCCAACCCAATTTGTTTTTACTCGACATGTTAATATTACATGTAACCGTTCCACCGGCTTTGTCAAGCTTGTTGAAAACCACATACTTTAACTATAAATAACGTACAGCTTGTGTTTGATTTAAGTTTGCTGGTGGATATGCGGTTTCCAAATTTATAATTTTTTTCCTCACATATCTAAGTTACCGCTTAAAGTTCCTCCTGTTAATGATAATTTATTATCGTCAACAGATTTTAATTGTGCATAACTAACAGCTTGTGTATTAACAACATGTATTGGCGGATAATTTGTTTCTAAACCTAGTAGTCGTTGATTTGACATAAATAGGTTTCCTGTCATTGTATCGCCAATTTTTGTTTTAGGAAGCCTGATAAATCAATGTTGCCATTTGTTATTGTTGTACTTACAGCCGACGAATCTCCTAATGTTGTTCCAAATTTTGTATAATAGCTCATTATTTGTTTATTGTCTGACACTTTTATATAAACTTGTTTATAACAGTGGCAAAGCCATCATCGATATTAAAGTTTGATTCAGAACGGCTGGTGCAACATAAACACAAAAATGAACTTCCAGATTGTCATTATCTCGTTGTTGGGAGAACTGGATCGGGGAAAATAAATTTGCTGATTAATGTACTGCTGGGCGATAGTTTATATTTACACAATTAATCCACAGCAGGATAAATACGAATTATTGAGCGAATGCAAAAACAAGCTTCATGATGATCTTAAGGCTGGTGAATATTTCTTTTTATTATTAGACCACCAAAGGAACTTATTCCAGTTTATCAACTTGACTCAGATGAGCATAATATAGTTGTTTTTGATGATATTCCACTTAACAATGAAGAGATGAATAAAATAAGATCTTATTTTTCACTGTCACGTAATAAAAAATGTAACTCTGTCTATCTCGCTCAAGGATTTTACAACGTCGATAAATTTATTAGACGAAATACCGGTAGCTTTATATTATTTCCCGGACTCGACAACGTTGACGTCAGAAATATTGTTAACGAGCAATGTGGCGACGTAACAATAGATAAATTTATTGAACTGTATCATAAGGCAACGAAAGATAAATATAATTTCTTTTTATTCGATAAATTTGCACGTGTTCCCTGTTGGATTGAAAAGTATCTAGAGTAAAGTTTTATCAAACTGTTATTGAATAATAATATGGATAAACAATCAAAGTGCAGAAAAGATACAGAAGATCTAAATAAATTGCTCAATTTCATCAAGAATTTAGGAAAAACGTTCATGAAGCACGACGTTGACAAGCAATTGCCGCAGAGGAATCAGCTAGAATTTTAAAACCAGTTACTGAGGCTTTACTTGGAAAACAACCCGAAACCTTACCGCCATCGGAAGGAGAACTTAAATAATTACAGGAAAAAGGTTTACTTGGATTAATTAAAGGACAACAAGAAACCGCTACTGGAAAAGTTATTGCAAGATCTGAGGAAGAAAAAAGAAGAAGCTTGGCTGAGGCACTTACAGATTACATTGCTGATCCTGGCAAAAGACAAACTGAGATAGATCGGTTGATTCGTGATCCGTTAGCGCTTGAACGATGATTATCGCAGACGGTGTCAGTTGGACCAACGGAATGCAGGTTGGATGAGATGATGAAAATGATGGAGGATATAAAAAACAACAACAAGAAACGGAAAGTAAAACTGATAAAGCTTTAAGGGAAATGCGTGAGAAAGATGAAGCTGAGAGAGAAACTTTTAGAAAAGAGCATGGATTGGATGTTCAGTACAGAGAAATGTTCGATGACGAAGCAAAAAATATAAACAACGAAATAAGGGATGGCGAGTACAAGTTGTTCAACAGAGAACACAATTTCAAAGATTCAAGAATACACGAGATTTTAGGAGAAAAATACAACGCTGATGAAAAAATTAAAAAGTTAACGGAGATAGCCGAAGAAAGTCAGAAATATATCAAAGAAGTAGAGCCGGAAAATGAAAATTACAGAGTAAGTATTAGAAAATTCCGACACAGTATTATCGCCGATCTTTACATTAAAGCCTTTAATCAAATAAAGCAAAACTGGTATGATTCTAAACTTAATGTTTTGAGCACCAAAGCAAAAGATATAGATAAAGAACGAATACTGGCCATGCCACTTGTGGAGAATATATCCGATCCTGTTGTCAGTCAAGCTGAACTAGATCGGTTAATTGATAATCCACGTGAAATCAGAGAAATGTTACAGCCAACTGTGACGGAGAGTCAAGAAACAACATTTGAGCCAGAAGGAGTGACAATGGACATTAGTCAACAACATCGAACAGTTGTATCAGATATTGAACAACGAAGAAAATTATTCTAAATCAAACGCAAGTTAGAATAATAGATCAGGAATACGATAATTTTTTAGTAAATTGTTACGTATCGGCTCGTTCAAAAGTAACAAGAGAGAAGAGTGAAGACAAGAAGCTTTGTAAGTTTTAACAAAAATAATTTATTTCCCTAGAAAACACGGTGAAAAGGTGAAAATATGAAATAGGATTTACGGTTTGTGAAGAAAATCCAAATATTGATCCTAGAATTGTGAAAATATATAAGTCCTATAAATAAACAATTCTAACTGAATCTAGTTTGAATCTCAAGTTGGCTCCAAGATGGAGGAAGATGACGTCAGATGACGTCTTTACACAAATGTCCAGAATTTCACGTTGAAACACAATTTGTACTGTACTATTCCAATTTAGAATGAATTTCACTGAATGACTTTCTCCTAAACCACTTGTGTAGTTCTCCAGGGAAAAATAAATTATTATTTAAAAAGTAGATGAACTCCTGTAGCTGTCATCTATAACAAGACACATCTCGAACTCTACAGATGTAAAGAAAAATAAACTCTTTCTAGCACAAGGAAAATAATACCTTCTTCTCAAAGTATAAGAACGACTCTGACTATTTCACAGGGACCTAAGTGTTTTTAAACCGAACTAAGACGTCATTTCATGCACGCGCACGAAGAACGCGTGGTTATTTCATCATCTAACAATCGCAGTACACGATGTAATCACATATGCTTAGAAAATGACCTTGGCCACAACCAATCGTTTACGCCGGTTGTTTATCAATCCGGCAATCTAAGAAAAAACTTACGAAAGCCGAGAGTCATATTTACGTTCTAAATAAACACGATGTTTCTTTCAAAAATATCAGATCCCGTGAACATAATCATCACCATAATAAAATATAATGATGCAAAAATGAAATAAAAAGAATTCAAATTTTGACACACAAGTAATTAAACTACATGGTCGTAACAAAATCATAATATTAACGTTGATAATATTGAAAATTGGAAAGAGGACAGATACGATGAACTAATTAAATAACTAGACGCTATTCTATATGCCTGTGTGCAAGATTACAGGGATATGAAAAAAGTTACAAAAGTTGAAGATCTTTATAAATATGAGGACACATTTAGAAATAGCGTTATTGCTTCTGTTTTTAGAAGTGCAGTAATGAGATTTAAATCTAAACGTAATGAAGGAATAAGATTTAAAAGTTGGATTGAATGTCATGATTATCATTGCAGTCAAAATAAAGTTGGAACTGAAGTAAGAGTATTTACATCAACAGCCGATATGATCGGCAGATTTATGCTGTTGGTATCATCAAAAGAAGCTGAAATGTTGGTGCTGAAAATGGCAATGAAATGGTTGATATACTTGATCATCTAAGATCGAAAGAATTGCTAACATCGGAAGAATATGAAATTTTACACCGCGATATAATTATGCAGTCTAATAAATAAAGATGTCAACAACATTGTTACTCGACTCTAGCAAAGCAAGCGCTTCAAAAGATAGCACAAATTTTTCAGTGAATTATATTCCGCCAATACAACTGGATCCTGCGAAAAAATATGAAATTGGACTAATTTCCTGCACGGAGTGGCATTCTATGGCTAACGTAAAAACTAATGTTAATGACGAATTTACATTTCAACCGAAACTGTCGTCGTGGATAAGATTTACAGTTCCACAAGGCGCCTATAATATCACTGATTTAAATAAAACAATTAAAGAGGTTATTGCAAATAACAACACGGTGGAGACTGGCAACTCTGAGTTGACCCCAAGTTATAACACGTTACGCGCTAGAATAACATTAAGGAATAATATGATGATTGATTTTTCATCGCCAGCAAGCATTGCATCACTGCTCGGATTTTATCATCGACGGTACGGATCAAATACGGAACAAACTGTAACATATGACGTTTGCTCTATTGCAGTTGGATCTTACTCAGCTAAAGGCAGTAAAGGACAAACAATATACAGTTTTTCGCCGGAGGTTCCGCCGGATTCACTTATGCAAATTAATCCACGGCAGGTCATTTATTATTCGATGAATGTTGAAGATCAAATAACAGAAATAAATTTGCAATTGTCGGATCAGTCTGGACGACAACTTAATCTTAACAATGAAGTTGTTACTTATTACCTACACCTACGAGCGCGATAGAGTTTTGTACAACCTCGTTTTATAACATGAGACAAAGAAAACAGTTTACAGAAGAAAAATTGTTGGAGGAGTTTTAGGAAATATATTTACTAAAATTATTGAAACTGCTCCTGGAATAGCGCATAAAGTTGCACCAATTGCACTGGACGCATCAAAAGCCTTTGCGACCGGAGCTGCATCTGCCGCTGGAACTGCGGTGGACAAAAATAGCTGATAAAATAAAAGGCAACAGGCCAGAAATAAAACAAGTTATATCAGAAATCGCACCAACGGAAGAAACAGAACGTGCAATAATAAGGACAACAAAAAAACTTTTATCGTCAAGAGGAGAGTAAATTATACAAAAATTAATATCTAAGTCAACAGCGCCAAATTTTATATAATCTAATGAATAAAAAATTTCTGTTAAAAATTACCTCGACTTGGCAGAGACCTATGACGTAGTTGATACAGTAACAGAATTTGAGTATGTTGAATATCTCGACGAAAATTCTAATGAGCCAAATAAAGTTGGCTTTAGATCATTTAATACACGCGATGAGGGTGTATTTCTTTTGCTTCATAAAGCAATGTTGGAAGTTCGTGGTCAGATTATGACAGTAGCTAATCCACCTGCTGCAATTGTAGCTGGAGCAGAAATAGCTCTCATAAACAACAGCTGGAGCCTATTTAAAAGTGCCAGGTATCAGCTAGCTAATCAAACAGTGGAAGATAGTTCAAGTCACCTACAAGTTGCAAGTACAATACTAAGTGTTGTTTCGTTTAGTGACGATTACTCTAGATCGACTGCAACTAATATGATGTGGTTTAAGGACACTGGAGCTGGTGAAGCTGAGCCAGGTGAATTTATTTCAAGAGGAGCATTAACGCATGGGGCTGATGCAGCTGCAGATGTTGTAATTGTAAGAAATTTTCTTTTCACTAATGCTGTCAATTTTGGTATAGCCCCACCAGCTGTAGGCGTTAACGCAAACGCTACAAGAGTTTCACTTAATGCTGCTTGTAATAGTCTTGGTATAACACCACCAGGTGCAGCTGCGGACGGTGTTGCAATGTTAAATTTGATTAACAACGCAATTAGCGTAAGAAATATATGTTACAATGATGGTTATACTAGGAGAAAGGCACTTGCAGCAGGAACATATCAAATTACAATGATGCTGCCATTGAGTACAATATTTGCATTTTGTCGCGATTATAATAAAGTGTTTCGTGGAGTTAAACACACACTTATTTTAGATCGGGCAGAACAAAATGATTGTCTACTTCGGGTTCGCGGTGTTGATGTACAATTTATTATAAACAAACTTGCTTTATGGATGCCACGAATAACACTGACATTGACAAAAGCAGTAGAATTAAATGATATGCTGCACAAATATACACAGAAAATTTATTTTCAGTAACAAAAAATATATCAAACTGCAGTTCCAAATACTGCCTACTACACATGGCGCGTCACAACAATGTCAAGCGAACAACTACCACAACAATTATTTGTTGTATTTCAGCGACAAGCGCAACGCGGTAACCAGCAACAAAATAACGCAGTATTTGATAATGCTGATGTTAGGAGAATATACGCCAGGATAAACTCCAAGCAGTATCCAGAACAAGCAATAGAATGCAATTTCGCGGATGACGCTACTAAAAATCTTACTCGACCGTACATGTATCTTATGAACGCAGTGCAGAAATATCAGGACGTTGGAGATGGATCTCAAATATCAGAGGAGGAATTTCGTACACTTTATCCGATCTATTTTTTTTTGATGTTAGTAAACACAAAGAGCTAGGTGTTGATTCGATAGCTGATATTCAAATTACATAGACATTAGGTATGGTTCCAGATGCGTTATACGTTTATGCGCTGGTGATCAGCGACAGATTTTTAACAATTGACTCTGTCGGAGGTAAAGTGACAGTCCAAGTTTAATATAACTCTCTTGATATATGACAAAGTACATCGAAAAAGAAATATATTTGACTGACGGTCAAGTTAAGAAATTAGCGGCTGCTATTGCTAAGCATAGGCCGGTATCACTAAAATTAATTCATCGACAACGGGGGGTACTTTAACAAAATTAATGCTAACTAAAACACATATAAATAAATACGATCGCGGTAAACCATTTGTTTTAAATCTAAGCGCGTCACAAACAAATGCGGTGGGAGGAGGTTTTCTTGGTCTGCAATAGACACAATAGGCAAAACGTTAATACCTAAAATTTTGCCCGTACTTGGTACATTAGTATTAGCAGCAGCATCTGGCGCAGTATCTGGCGCACCAAAAAAGACTGTCTCTGGAGACGGTATAAACAAAATGTTTGTCTGAAACTTTAATATAATGCCACAACGAAAGACAACAAAAGGAAAGACAACAACGGAAAAAAAAAAAAGACGCGATCGCGAGAAACAAAAAAAGGCGGATTTATAGGACCATTACTGGCGGGAGTGGCGGGAAGTCTGTTGCCCAGTCTGCTGGGAATAGGTCGAGGACTAACATTACCAGGAACACGCCCGCGTTAAGTAACTTCAATATGCTTGATAAGCTAAAAAAAACAAACAAAAAAAAAATTCTACGGAGTTTAATACAAAGATGAATTTGACAATGCACCAGCTGGCGGTTCGTGTGTGATAAATATACAAGATTTTAACGACGGATCTGGCACACACTGGGTAGCAGTTTACAATAACAACTATTTTGATTCATTTAGAATTCCTCCCAGTGATGTAGTAAAAAAATATATCAGCAAAAAATATAAAATAATAAATTATTCGTCTAATCAGATTCAGCCAGTTCGAACATCAGCTTGTGGATACTATTGTATAATGTTTATAAAACAAATGTCCCAGCCTAAATTCAATTTTTTAAAATTTGTTTTACAGTTTGACAATTAACCTTCTCACGTTAATGATGAGATTGCAATTAATTTTATCTAAACTAAGGAATATGTCAACATATTGTCTCAAATGCAAAACTAAAACAGAAAATAAAGATGAAACAACAGAAGAAAACAAAGAACAACAGGATAATGCTAAAAAGTATTTGTGCAGTCTGTGGAGAAAGAAAAAGGATGTTTTTAAAGAAATTATCCGGAGCTGGAATGTGCGACAAGGTTATTTTAGTAGATGATTAATAAATAATGTTATGCGAGTGTGATTGCGATAGAGCTCTCTGTCTGGAGCAAAAGAAAATTGTTACATACTGTCAAAAATGCAACAACAGAGAAATAATTGGAACAGGTATAGACATACATAAATTAATTCGCAAGTTACCAAAACCAAAATGAGGTTGGACATTACCAGGCCATAAATACACTGGACCATATAATCCGCTAGATAAACAACTAGATGAAAATGATAATCCTCTGCCCGGATAAGAGCCTTAGAATCAAGTTAATACAATAGCAATGTGTCACGATATCTGCTACCGAGATAACGAACAAGATAAGCACGGCTGCGATAAAGAAATGCTCGAGGAACTACGCGACATAAAATCAAAAGGAATCAGAGAACGACTTGATAGAAGGCTGGTGCAGGGATTTATTGGAGCAAAATATAAACTCGGACTCGGAGCGATGGAATCATTGGCAACAGAGCTACACAAACCTTAAAATAAAAAGTTTTCGTGACGTAAAGTTGTCGCAAATGCAGTTGACGATATCTGGGCGATAGATTTAGTTGATGTGTTAGATCTTGCTTAGTTTAACGATAACAGAAAATATCTTTTTAACGTTATAGATGTTTTTAATAAATACGCGTTTAGTGTACCCGTTTCAGATAAAACAGGAACATCGACAACTGATGCACTAAAACAAATAATAACAAGTACAAAAGGAAAGCCAAACAGAATCTGGACCGATCATGAGAGGAGGTTTTTAATAAACAAATTGAGCAGTTTTTGGAGCAAAATAACATTTAAAAATGTGTTACTGGTAATGAAAGTAAGAGCGCTATCGTCGAGCGATTTAATTGTACACTAAACGAGCTGATACATAAACATTTGACAGCAAAAAAAAAAAAAAAAAATACAAATAAATATATTGACAATCTGCAGCAGATTGTTGATAAATATAATAACACGAAGCACAGATCAATAAAAATTTCACCAAATGATGAAATTAAAAATCCGATTCTTGCAAATGAAAACATGTACCGCAGACATAAATATAAAGTTGGTGATAAAGTTAGAATTTCTCTGACGAAAAAAATATTTTTAAAAAGGATTTACTCCAAACTGGAGCGAAGAAGTATTTGTTGTTGATAAAGTTTTACTGACAGTACCTGTAACATACACGCTGAAGGATTTATTGCGCGAGCCTATAACTGGTAGTTTTTACGAGCAGGAACTGCAGAAAACTGAGCAAGATATATTTATTATTGAAAACGTTATAAGGAAAAAAGGCAATAAAAGTTTAGTTAAATGGAGAGGATACAGCGATAAATTTAACAGCTGGGTTTCAACTAAATCTATATCGAAATAATATTGTTATAAATTTGCTCGTATTTTAGCAGTACAGATTTACATCTGACCGGTCTAAATAACGATATTAAAGGTAATTTTCTTGCAGTATCGACTGGTATTAAATTAAATATTTTAACAAAAATAAAATCGTATTTTATGCTCCAATGTTGGCCAGCAATTTTTAGATCAAGAAAAGGTTTAATAAGTTGCAAAAATATTTTTTGCTTGGCAACAGTAAAATTAAATTTTATTATTTTTTGTATGTGATATGATACTTAACATTATATCGTCCATTTGTCGGTCTGCTGTAATTAGTTTTATCAACCAAATCCACGATCTCGTCTTGTTCATCGTCATTGTTAAATAAAATGTCATCTTCTGTATAAACAGCCGACTCACATTTTATATCGCTTGCGATTGTATTATATCGCGGTGTAAAATTATCGTCCCCGTAAATATCAGCAAGTCGTTTCATTAAATTCATATTATAATACATTTTTATCTAATTTATAATAATAAATGAGTAAAGAGATAAAGTATCATCAGAAAGTTAATATATTAAATTACCAAGAACTAGCCGAGGCAGTACGAAAATGTTTATCAAGACATTCTTGCTCTGTTGACGTTATTGTGATGCAAGGTGAATCCGATAAAATTCTTCTAACAGCAGCAGAGAAAAATAAACTTAATGACAGTACATTTATTACACTGAAATTTAATAAAGATGATGTTTTGATGTTTGTTCACAATTGTCTTACCAAACCGAGTTAGAAATATAATTAATCGTCGAATGTGAAAGTAAATCTGTCGAAGGTTGACATTGACGTTGCTGACTTGGTTCTGCCATCTGCTACATCTTTTATTGGCTGTGAATGAATTTTAAAATGTTTTGCTGCAGCTGTTACTGATTTAAATCTTATTTCTTCATTAGTTTTAAGATTTATTGAGATAATTATCTTTTGTGATTTTTGAAATTAGAACTACCACCTATTCAACGTTTACTATTTTCTCTTGGCGTGACCAGATCTAAATTTTCTAGACGAATGTCGGTTTTAATGCTGTTGATGTGATCAATAACCAAATCATTTGGAATAGCGCCGATAAAAGTTTCATAAATAAATCTGTGCGAACTATAATGAACAAAATCTGTTTTAATATCACGAACCATCACAATCAAATAACCAGCGTCATTCAAATTTCCAACAACCTTTTTTCTTTGTTTATTTCGTATAATTCCTAGATCATTAGCCTCATATAAATCAACACGGGATGCGGTTGAAATTCATCTGGTAATGGTAACTTTCAATATTATAGTCGTCGATTGAACTATTTACTCAATGAACTCTTTGTCCGTCTGGGATGTTACCGCAGAACAAAGTGTAAATAAAATCTTTTCTAAACATTTCAGTACGATCTGTATTATCTTCACTAACACTTATCATCACTCCAGCTGGTGTTGATTTACCAAACGGTTTCTGATATTTCACATGAATCACTGAACCCAATGCATTCTCGGCATAACTATTCTAGATTGGGTGTACGTAATATTCTTCCTGTTCCTTTGCTGTCGTCTTCATTATATAATATAGCATTTTTATATCTTTAATAGAAAATTAAAAAAAAAAATCAATTAAATATATAAAATATCATATATATATATATATATATATATATGAGTATATATATATATATATATATATATATATATATATATATATATATATATATATATATATATATATATATATATATATATATACAATGTTGAAATTGCGAGATATTGCCAAGAAGAGCCTTATCAAAGCAGAAAAAACGGCTACTGCGTTTTTCGGTTACGATAACAGTTATAAATTTGATAATCAAAATATTTAAGCAAATTTTAACTCTACAAATGTGTTTCATCTTCTGCATCCAATTGTAACGCGAGAACTTGCAGTTCATAAAGGTATCACGCTAATAGTGCAGTATCATATTATTTTATCAAAGTTACATGCACTTCAAAAATATATACTTGAAAATGTAGATTTCATCAACGAGATTGCTGAACTATATTTAGCAGCTAAATGGCGAAAAATATTAGGTGGAACAAATATTTCCTCAGTCGCTGATGAAATACATCAAGAAATAAATAAAAAATTGGAGGAATTTACTGTATCAGGATCAGGTTGGAATTTTGAAATGACAAAAGAAGTTTTATTTCACACAATGAAATATAACGCACTTCGTGGCAGTTCTTATGTTGATCTCCCTCAAAAAAATAAAAAACAACAAAAGTTGCATAAATGTCAAAAAGTATGAGAACGAATGTTATCGTTGGGCAATTTTGTCTGCTAGACATCTTCAAAGTTGTAACTCTGATCGCGTTGAAAAATATTTGCCGTACAAAGACGAGCTAAATTTTAATGGGATAACTTCTGCTGTGGCAGAGAATCAGATACCAAAGTTTGAAAAACAAAACGATATTTCAATAAATGTTTTCGGACTAGATGAAAAAGAAAATGTTTACCCGAGATATATTTCTGCTTTTGCTAAACAAAATACAATAAATGTATTATTTTATAAAGAACATTACAGCTGGATAAAAACTTTAACGGCCTAGTTGGCAGACAATAAAATAAAAATAAAAGTAAGAAATAGTTTTGCTACCGTTGTTTACAAGGTTTTTCTAAAGATGAAAAACTGCAAGAGCATCTTAAATACTGTGTTAATGTTCAAGGAATAACAATGCCAGGAGAAAAGAAAAAGTTTTAAAATTTAAAAATTATAATCATAAATTAAATATTCCGTTTGTTATTTATGCTGATTTCGAGTATCTATTTGTCCCTGTGGCAGGTGCAGAAAATGATCCAAATAAATCAAGCTCCAGAAAAATACAACATGTTCCCTGTGGAGCAGGTTATAAAGTAGTTTGTTGCGCTAACGATAATGTTTCAAGTCCAATAAAATTGAAAAGATGTAAAAGTCCTGCCGTGTGGTTACTAAACAATTTAATAGACGATATTGATAAAATTTTCAACAGATTATCTAAAACAGCTCCAATAAAAATAACATCCAAACAACAGCTTGATTTTGTTGAGGCATTTAATTGTCATATCTGCGAGAAACTTCTAAGTAACAATAAATTGCGTGATCACTGTCATCTAACCGGCCAATATCGCAGTGCAGCACATAACAATTGTAATTTGAAATTTCATGCGCCAGATTTTATTCCTGTCGTTTTACATAATTTTCGTGGTTATGATAGTCATATCAATGTCGAAGCATTTGTCGATGAGGAAATTAAATCTAAACTTAAATTAAATAATATAATAAAATCTATTCCAAACAGTTTTGAAAAGTGTATGTCAGTCACGCTTGGCAAATTACGTTTCATCGACAGTCAGCAATTTATGGCAGCACCATTAGATGAGCTTGTAAAAGTTTGTAGCAGTTTCAATAATTTGAAAAGTTGCTTTAGTGGAGACTACGTCTCTCTGACAAAAAGGTGTCTTTCCGTATGAGGATCTCGATGACTGGAGCAGATTTAATGAAACTTCTCTTCCTAACAAAGATAAATTTTACTCTCAGTTAAAAAATGAAAATATTACAGATGACGAGCACAAATATGCACAGAAAATTTGGAATAAATTTGGTTTTAAGACATTTCTTGATTATCATGATTTATATTTGAAAACAGAAATATTATTACTAGCAGATGTTTTCGAGAGTTTTCGTAAAGTTAGTCATAAAAATTATGGATTATATCCTTGTTGGTATAATCTGTGCCAGGATTGTCATGGGATGCTTTGCTAAAAACAAGCAGGATGGAATTGGATCTCTTAACTGATGTTAATATGTTTAATTTTATTGAAAATGGAATTCGTGGCGGAATTAGCGTTATAACAAAAACAATATGCGGCAGCTAATAATAAATACTTTAAAAATTACGATAAAAACTTACGGTCAAATTATATTATTTATCTGGTCATTTATAATTTGTATGGTTATGCTATGTCAGAGCCAATGCCGTGTAGTGGATTTAATTGGATAACTCCAGATCAGTTTCTTAAAGAAACTTAAAAAGATTTACCAGAAAATGTCAGTTATTTTGTTGAAGTTGATCTCGATTATCCTAGTTCGTTACGTGATCTACATAACGACTATCCGTTTTGTGCAAAGTCAATGATGATCGATTATAGTTTATTAGCGCCTGAACAACAGGCAATGACAACAGCAAAAATTTCGATTATTAAAAAGCTAGTTCCAAATTTGTTAAATAAAAGAAATTACGTGATACATTACAAAAATTTAAAACAAGCAGTAGATGCTGGACTAATTCTGAGAAAAGTTCATCGCGTGTTAAAATTTAATCAATCAGGGTGGATGGTAGATTATATTGATTTAAATACCTGAGTCGTGCTATTGCTACGACCGACTTTGGGAAAAGCTTTTTCAAGTTAATGAACAATTCCGTGTTCGGTAAGACTATGGAAAATATTAGAAAGCGAGTAAATTGAAATTGTAAATGATGTAAATCGCAGAAATAAATTAGTCAACTATGACGGTTTTGTCAGTATGAAAATATTTAATGAAAATCTTGTTGAAATACAGCGACAAAAAACAAATTTAAAGTTAAATAAACCGATTTATGTTGGTGCAGCTGTGCTTGATATATTAAAATGGCTAATGTATGACTTTCACTATAATTTTACCAAAAAGCAGTGGCCAGATTCACAGTTGCTATTTACTGATACGGATTCACTTGTTTGTAACATAAAATGTGAGGATGTTTATCAAGATATTTATAACAATAAAATTTTTTTTTGATTTATCGGATTATTCAAAAAGTAGTGGAGTTCATGATGATGCAAATAAACAAGTCATCGGCAAGATGAAAGATAAATTTATGTTTGCGCCAGTTAGGGAATTTGTTGGACTAAGAAGTAAAATGTACGCCGTAATTTTAGATGACAATAAACTGACAAGAAAAGCAAAAGGTATTCCTCGCGGATATGTTAAAAAGTGTATAAAATTTGATTATTTTAAAGCAGCGCTGAACTCCTGCACTAATTTTATTAAAGCAAATGTTATCAGAACAAATCATTACAAACTTGAAACAGATACAATTATAAAACCTGGACTAAGTAATTTGATGATAAGAAATATTGCCAGGACGGAATTAATACGTTAGCTATTGGACACTACACAAATCAACATCTTTGATTAATTTTGTCTAAACTTTAGAAATAATGTTCGAAAATGTAACATTAGCCGATGGAGTTAGTAGCAAAATTAAAAATTTAATGGTCAACGACCAGCAATTTTCATTTGAATTTAATGATGAAATTTCAGGTGTTTGTTTGAGTAAATTTAATGGAATGAAACTCTCGCTTATTAAATCAGATAACAGCAAATATTTTGATTCTCTTGAAAAGTTGAGAGATGAGCTTATGCTGAAATACGATAATCTTCATGATCCGATCAGTCAAGAAAAATACACAAAAATAAATATTGACCTGAACCGCAAAAGATGGTAAGTATATTCTCACCAGGATAGCAATGAAAGAGTTATTTGAATGTAATCGAAAAGTAAGCCGAAAAATTAAATTTTATTTGTATAAACACGATAATGAATTATTCCTGACATCTACTGTCGATACATTACTAATAGTTGAGGAAGTTCTTTAAAAAATAAGAAAAGGAGATAACTCAGTCTGTCTTCCTTGTATTTGAAGGGAGATAACTCTGTCTGTCTTCCTTGTATTTTGAAGGGAGAAACTGTTTGTCTCCTTTGCATTTTGAAGGGATATAACTCTGTTTGTCTCCCTTGCATTTTGTTTATAAATAATTCTATTTTTATTTACTGATAATATTTTTTGTTGTTTTTTCACGAAATATTATCTTTGTTTTTATGATTTTGTCAAGTTTCATGCTTCTTCCAGATCTTTTCAGAGATAATAATTAAGATAAAGGAAAAATAGAACAATGAATACGCCACGCCTATTGTGTAAGCTATTTTTAGATGTCCAAGTATTGGCCAGCTTTTATACAATACAAACCTTATCTAGTTTGTGGTTCCTCCCCAAATTTGCTCTAACTTCAACAGAGAAAGACACTCTCCCACCATGTCACCATCTGTTGGGTGCACTTTTTGCACTCCCCTGGGTTGATAATGGGGGGGGTAAGAGTGTGCAGATTTCTGTTGAACGTAGAGAAGGACCCTGTTTGTGTATGTGCTCTTCCTTGTGCATTGTCCAGATCCTCCTCTGGACCTGCTAGAATGTCGTTTGGCAATCTAGTGATTCACATGGGAGTTGTGTCTGTTCAAATTACCCTCTGGACCTGCTAGAATCTCGTTTGGCAATCTAGGGGTTCACAAGGTGGTATTGTCCTGTCCTATTTCGTTACCCTCTGGACCTGCTATAATGTTGTTTGCCAATCTAGGGGTTCACATGGGGGTATTGCCCTGTCCTATTTCGTTGCCCTCTGGACCTGCTAGAATATCGTTGATAAAATGTCAACATAGAAGTGTTTTGGAGGGGAAGGGGGTCTCTGAGATAGAAACCTCATTTACTATTACTACTACAATATTACTACTAATGTGTGGGATAACAAAAACGCGCAAACCACGGTGAACATTCACCATGCCCCCAAAATACTCGACAAGAAGTTTGCATGTCAAATGAAACAATATCATTGGCGTCCTATTTTATATTCTAAACACCGCCATGCTCATACTCGACATAGGATTATTGAACATCTTCAAGAAAGCTGTGTGAAGATGGTTTCGAATTATTTTGTGCAATACTTGATTACATTGGTGATAACCAGTAAATCCTGCTGTATAATTAGCGATGATAGATCTTAGCTAATCATGAAAATCCTCCTATACATCGATCAGAATCCAATTTTGCGTCGCTGCTAATTAACCATATTGATACTGGATCGATTTTTATAATATTGTATATTGCCCGATAAATGTTACCGCGGAAAATAAAATAGCTTTCGTCGAGCTGGAAATTTTAAGTCACTCGACCACGCATGTGTATTATGTTCGATGAGTTTAATGATACCATTTTTGTTTCGACATATACCAAACTCGTATAAAATGTACCAGGTTATCGTTTTAACAGCGATAAGAAAGTTTGATCAAATACTCCAACACAACAACATGAAGTTTAGTTCCCTGTTCTGCGACGCCTTTCCCCCTTCAGATACTTTTTATGTCGTTGTTGTGTTAATCCATAACCACGACACGTAATTAGAACAATGTTCAATAACACCCTGAACTACACAATTTATTGTCCCAGTTTTCATTGGTACTAATTTGTGTTTGTCAGAACATATAAAGCTCATACACGAACGCGGTTGGCGGATATGAAGTTTCATTCTAAGGTTTATCAAATCCAGTTAACATACCTATCAATGATGATTTTGATAACACAGCGACGTGCTAGTTTCGTCAGCTCTCCTCACCTATTGGATCCATTTTATCTCTGATCAACGACAACCCATATTCACGATGTTCTGCGAAAGATTTAATGACAAAGATATATTTTCTGTCAGCCAAACAATCAGCCATAATTTTCGTACGTGTAACTGTCATACAGGTATCAATGATGATCAGTCCATTATCTTGTTCAACTCACCATATGCGGCACCATCATCAGCAAATCCATACCTGGTGTCGTTGATATATTTCTATAACAATAATCTGCGTGGAAGATTAATCTCAACCGGAACTGTGCAGTTAAGATCGAATAGCATAATTTAGGAGTTAATCGTTCGCAGACTAACACGTTCCACAAGCGCTTGAATTTCAGTGGTCAACCATTATAACTGCTTGGTAGACTGTGGTCAATCTGGAGTAACGCCAGTCAACGCGATAAAAATATTTTATCTG
>JAECUM010062985.1:0-17454 GCA_016617855.1 Megalonaias nervosa
GAACCATGGTAATGCTATATCCTGAACAAGAGATCGGAACATACACTGCTTGCATTGTGACTCCTGCTATCAGATGTGCAAGGACTTCTTAACCCTCCGACTTTTGTTCTTATTTCCAAATTCATACAAGTAAGGCATGTTCTTCTCCTGTAGTTTACAATAAAGCGCTCACCGTTACTGATCATTGCCATCTCACCTCTGCCTGCGTGAGTTCGAGTCTAAGGCTCGGCTAACGTGGGCACGTGAGAAAGTCTGCCAGTAGCTTCTCGTGGGTCGGTGGTTCTTCCCGGTGTTTTCCAGGGTTCTTCCTCCACCAATTATACTGGCCGCCATGTATAGCCTATCTTGTGCTGAACAAATGGCGTTAAACCCTACAAAAAACAATAAATTGTCACAGGCAGTTCTCCTCATATTGTTTCAAATCTAGACGCTTATTATTTTCAAGTTAAAGAGATCAAATGGATATCACAACATAATGACCAGAAACATGCCGACACCAACACATTATATAGTGCGTTAAATAATCCGGTATTCCATTATAGTTCAGTTTGATTACTATTGGGGGGGGGGGGGCGGGAGGGTTAAAAAGTGATGTTTCCCGCTCACTCAAATCTGGAACTAAGTAACTTAATGAATACCGATGGCTAGCATAGTGCCGCATATTCATGTTCAATTCTTAACTTTCAAATTGAGAAAAGGAAGGTATATGACATGTACTATACAATATATGTATTTAATAGTGAACTCATTTACCGGGCTGACAACGTTGATTAGGTGTTAAACAGTGGGAACAGTCGTATATGTTTTTGTGACCCGATAGCATACATTTGTTTCAAGAGGGGAGGATTATTCTCCTAGGAACAAAATGCTAAAACTGACACGATTTAGTTACATTTGACAATGTATTTAACCTTTCAATTACAAACATAAAGAATAGAGAAAGCTAACCTGAAGCTTTCGTCCTTACGCTATGGACTTCATCAGCAGACTGATGTGATTTCTACTGACTGTGAACATCGCTCAATGGAATGGAGAGCGATATTAACAGATTGTCCCAGATATGAGGCAGGCTGTAATGGACCCCATCCCTGTTCAGCGTCGGTTTGTGAGCACGGATGTAAATCGATTACTTAACCCACCCACCCACCCCGCTCGAACCAGGCTTATTCTCGATCTAGGATTTTCACGGATTTCCAGCTTATAGTATGGCCAGTGCAAACATTGTGGATGTGCCGTGATATCTCAGACGAGCTTGAACTCTTCGATCTTCATTACGTTCTCTAAAACGTGATTATTGACCAATAACTCCCAAGCTAATTGTATTATTAAAAGGAACAAAATGCGTCGATCCAGACAGGAAAATTACTTGGTCCCTAAAATACACTAATAAATGTACTTCACACTTCTGCCAAATTCGTCATCTGGGCCATAGCATGGACAATACAGATATGTATATCGGAAACCTTTTAGGTATCGCGAACACGACCAGAACAATATGACATTAAATCAGAGCCGTTAGTGATTTAGATGTTCTACACGAAAAGAGTTAATCACATCAGTTCTTTGGGATGGTCCAATACAGATCGTAATATGTTTGACATGCCTTTAAAGATGATGAAGATGCAAGAGTCTGAGCAGTCCGACTTTCAATCCGTGTCATCTTTGGCTACCTCAAGTTATATAGCGTCCAACCAAAGACTACAACGATCTAAATAACAGTTATAATTTGCAAGACAGAATTCCTAAGGAAGACGATATCTATCCATTAGGTATACAGCGATACGCCCAAAACCGCACTGCGATGTATATTGAAATATAATAAATCCATAATGCAATACTATTGCAATATAGTAACACTTAATGAAACAATAAAATATTTATTATAAAATTTACTATTTATATAATACATCATCTCTAAGTAATGGTACCTTGTAAGATTTCAAACATTAGTCAAATGAACAGATAACATTAACATGAAAATGAAACAAGTCTGCAAACACCTGAAATCAGGAAAATGATTAGCAAATGAAAATCACACTGCCTCTTCTGGTCTGTCTTTTGTTGTAATTTAAACTTCAAGGAAACATTGCTTTGAATGTCTCAACACGTTTTAGCTATCTTTTTAATTGTTTTACTAAAAAATTACATATGTCACTGCATATTTCCTTGAAGAAAATTCAAATATCGACAACGTCTGAACTCGAAGCAGCCTCCTATGCGGTAACAATATCTCCGGTTGTAATAAAGACTCTCTCAGACGGCACGGAAGTTGCATGAATGCATAGTCTTTTCCTGGCTAGTTGCGGAAGGAGTGGTAACTGCTGAACTTTCCGCCACTTTCAAGAGCAACATTATAATGAATTCATTCCTGAACAGGTCAATCTCGTGCTTCACTCTCCGAAGTCTGTATTGAATACTTTTCATTTAGTGTCATTAGGAACAGGTCATAAAAATATATGGCAAACAGAAGTTTATAAAGTATTATTTGTAACTTAAAAGATAAATATTCTCTGGTCTTACCATGGCCCCCCACCCCTTAAATTTTGCCCAAATACCGAATAGACTTTATTGTAAAGAATAAATTATGTGTAACATCATTTTTCATTATTACATGTGAGAAACACAGATAGTACCTGAAAATTGTATTACCTCATAACCAAAGTTTGTACACAGCTGGTTGGAATCCAATGGCCTGTGTTAAAAATGGACTTTCTATTTGAACACTTAAAGAACTATGCTAATATCAACAAACCGGATGACAGTCCGTCTACGTTCCCAACAATCATAGCCTGGACTAACTTCATTTCTACAGATTACCTCCACGCAAAGATAACATCATAGGCTATATCAGAAAATTTGCTGTATCAGCTAAGTTCGATCATGTAGCATTGCAATGAGCGAACTCGATTATATGTTGATAATATTTATTGTATTTTCTTTATCAGTTGTCTTGGATTACTGCTGAATTGTTAAATGTCCATAATCGCAATAATGTCATTCTAAGCACCTTTGTGCCAAACTATTCTACTTATATTCAATAATATGGTAAGTTTTAAATTATCTGTTCTGACATGGGTCTATTAACGCTTTAAAGGGAATATTTTTGTTTCTAGAATGAGCACAATACTTATATATATATATATATATATATATATATATATATATATATATATATATATATATATATATATTCTCATTTATATAGATACAAATCAGGACAGTCAAGAAGGATCAACAAACACGAATGCAGTTATCATATTAAGTGTAGTGGCTGCATTCTGTTTCGTATTTGCTGTTCTGGAATATATAATGCTAAGAGTATGCAGAGGATGTAAGTTTCTTTTGAATCTTTTTAATTTGTAATCCACAGTATTAATTCCAATACAACATTTGTCGAAAATGGCACCTCTTGGGTACAACATTGATTTCATGCTTGGTATGATATTGAAACATAAACTTTCAATATGTACGTTATTTCTTAACATATATACCTATTATATGAAGTCGGAAAAAGCAAAGATAAAGAAGGAATTTAACGATAATGCCCATTTAAGACATTTTGAATGGTTGCGAGCAAATTACTCGACAATGTAGATAGATTAAATTGTATCAAAATGCCGTGGAAAATATCATGGAAAATATTAAGCACATTGTCAATTTGGTTTATTTGATACATCTATATTAATCTGAGTGATGGGTGATTTCATTTGAAAAATTTATCATTGAGTTACATCTCCCAGAATTTAATGTAAACTGAATGTCTTAGAGAAGTATAGAAATTATTGTTTTCTTAAAAAACAAAAATCACATATTTGATAAAAAATAAAGGAAAATTAACTTGATGGGCAAATTAGTGTTCCTAATGCAAGCCCCAAATTTCGATTATAAATGTATCCACTATTTCATGTCTGCTGCAATCTTTATATGCATCTATTTGCAGCATCCTGCATAAATGTGTGGATTCATAGACGATGCAATTTATGTATGTATGTATGTATGTATGTATGTATGTATGTATGTATGTATGCATGCATTCATGCAGGTAGGTAGGTAGGTAGTTAGACTGGCAGACGGGCAGAAGGTATATAGTTCTTTATGCAGGTTGGTAGATAGGCGACTACGTTTTGGTGTGCATGCAGGTATGACTGTATTGTGAATTGGTTGGATCATATCGGTGTACCAGATTCGTTCTTATACACGGCCAAGTTTTGCCAAAAATTATCTTAAGGCGACTTGGAAAATAATATCAAAGACGGATCGCAAGATGAATCGGGAAAATTGCAAAAGAATACAGCAACCTGTTTTTAGACAGTTATATAAGTAATATATTAAAAGGATCATGTAATCTGATAATTTTGGAAAATTTTCCAATGGTTTAATTCTATAGTTTCTTCCTTCTCAATAAAATTATAGATATTACGGGAGATTTTGCATGTCCAACACATATAGCCAAACAAATTATCCGTATAATAAAATGTACGGCACTTGAAAATGGGTTGTGTTTATCACGTTTGATTATCTATACAGAATTATATAAGATATTTTTGCATCATTGTCTAATCTAAGAACCATTTTAGTGACCTGTTCTTTATAACATGGAGAAAAGTGACATTAACAATTGTGCATTCTTCGCTAGATTGGTATTGTATTATATAATACAAACAGAGGTATTATGAAGTGCTTAATACACCATGACATAAATTCACTCCTTTGACTGACAATATGATATAGGAACCAGGTATCTGACAGAAACGCTTGTACATATGTACATCTCTATGAGATATAGTGTGCATTGGTATTCAAGATCACTTAGTCATTAAGACACCGTTTTCAGGAAACTACATTAAAATCTGCTCTCATTTATTGCGTAATATTCTGCTGCGAGAGGCACGAAAGGCAGCTTAATCCAATTAAAACAAATTGACTTCTGTCACTAAAGTTATGATGAAGGAACCATATATTTAAATTCCTTTTTACAGTTACCAATTACCTAGTACACAGTAGATTTAGAAATTTTTTAAATGTTTATATTATCGAGCCTACTGGATAATGTTATTTTCTATCCTTATAGAAATTATATCCTATTTTTGAGATTCAGAAATAGTTAAACGAGGTCAGAGGTATGCAACCTTATGATATTTGCTGATTTCGATAGTTTTACTAATTTGAATTTATCTTTATTCTTAAATTACTCTTATTTTTAGACACAAATACTGGTATGGTTACAGCTTGGAGATGTAAAAGACCCAAATAAAACAAAGACAGCAATAACATGAACACAAATGTTCGGAAAAGAGTTACTGTAGTGAAAGGTTAAACGCGACCATTTCACTTCCTTAACGACAAAATTTTCCGGCATTTTATTGAGTATACTCCTAGGCGGTCTTACATTATCCTTATTTACATGTTGCAGATTCGTGCCGTTAATTCGATTGATACACGACATTTCTCTGAATATTGCGTAGTATCTGAAGGAAGAGAATTAAAATTAAACAAAAAGTATTAAATAATAAAAAATAGACTTAAATTTGAGAAGCCTTAATGATCTATTCTCTTCATCGTAAATGAATTTTTTGCTTGGAGTGCATACATTTATAAAATAGCCGTTTAAAGTTGTAAAGGAAAGAACGGACATTAAATATAATTCAGCGTATGAAGACCGCGATAGTGGATTGGTAGCATTTGAAATGGTCCCTGTGGGCATGTATAATATATTTAGAGACTGTATAGAGACTGTATATGTCAAACATTAACTTACGTGAAGGTTCAAGATTTGTCTGTATTTCAAAGCTCTCCATAGTTATTGGTGATAAGAATATTAACGAAGATGTTTAGTCACAGCTCACCGATTTACTAAATCGTCGTTGATGGATTGATGTTATCATCCTCCCATACCTTGATTTTAATTATCTATACAAATGAATGGCGATTGTTAAATGCGTGAGAATAGTAATTCCTTATTGAATATTTTTCTTAAACTTTTGTAAACGGAGAATGTTTTCTTCAAAATGCCATCAGAACAACTTCAACGTTACAGCTGGAGCAAATATACAGAAAGCACTTATTAAATGTTGATTATATTTTGCAGATAAACAAGGCCTTTACGTAACAACAGCTGAAAACCACAATTTTAACAATATTTCACTTGTATCGCATTATAAATGTCAGAAAATAATAGTATCTAATCAGTAGATTTAAGATACTAACATAATTAAATATGTTCTCGCTCTTTGTTGAGTTTGATCCAGAACCAGAATAACGAATACAACCGCGTCACAAAAGGTCAACAATTGCTGAGTCATAAAAACATGACAGAAGTTGATCTATTTATCAGTTACACCTGGAGCCCACTTTGAATAGGTTTTTAAAGGTACATGAATTTTAACGGCAAAAGTTGTATTATACGATTTTGTGATGCCAACTAGATGGCAATGTTTGTAAATTTCGATCACAAAATAAATACTACATTTTGTTTCCAGAAAGGTCTCATTTGTTCATCATCGAATGATATCAGATTTCCTCTTCATATATTATGAGGACACATATCATAAACGAGTTGTTGCATTCAAATGATTGCTGGCATATTGTGAACAGGTATTACTAGTAGCTGAATCCACCTTCAAATTCATGCAGTTCATTGGGAAAAGGTACTATTAGAATCCACCTTCAAACTCTTGCTGACACATTGTGAATTGGTATTACATTATTTGAATCCACCTTTAAACGCTTTGCAAGTTCAGTGGGAAAACGTATTATGAGAATCCACCTTTAAATGCTTGCTGGCACATGGGGAAAATGTAATATTTTGATCCATCTTCAAACACTTACAGGTTCATTGGGAAAATGAATTAGTTTAATCCACCTTCAATTGTCTGCTGGCTCCATGGGAAGAGGTATTATTTTAATCCATCTTCAAACGCTTGCTGACTCATTGGGGAAATATATTATTTTAATCCACCTTCAAGCACTTGCTGGCTTATTGGGAGAAGGTATCATTTTAATCCACCTTCAAAGGCTTGCTGGCTCATTGGGAAAAGGTATTATTTTAGTCCACGTTCAAAGGTTTGCTGGCTCATTGGGAAAGGTATTATTTTATTCCACCTTCAAGCTTCTGCTTACTCATTGCGGAAAGGTATTATTTTAAACCACATTCAAATGAAGTCTGGCTCTTTGCGAAATGGTATTATTTTAATCCATCTTCAACCTTGTTGTTTCAGTTCGAAATGGTATTAATTGCAATCCATCTTTCGATTTCCAAATTTTCTTTAGCTTTGAGTTAATTTGCCAAGATAGCAACATTTATGATAATAATGAACAATCTGCAAATATCAACGAAACAAATATTGAAAAGTTAGAATAGTTTCTCAAATTCATCATGGCAGGACACAGAGACTGCTAAAATGCCGACTAGAATCAATCTAGACTGATGTCAACCTATTTCATGTACGGATTTGTTACTTTAAAGAAACTGTTCGTATTTATTTTATAGCAAACTTGCCATCCTCGTCACAATCGCAACAAGGGAACATGCACGAGTGGTCATGCAATCTATGTTCCGTGTTTCGGGCCAGACAACCACAACAACAACAACAACAACAACCACGAACAGATCAAAGCCGTCCAGCCAATGGAACGAATGAATCGGACTTACTGATTCAATCCCAATTAACCTCTCAAACGTCCACTGTTTGAATGCAACATATTTGAGATGTATTTTTAAAGTATAATACACGTAGACAAACAAAAAGTATTGAAAGAAAGTGTTCATGAAACTTCATGTTTCAATCAAAGTTGAAATTAAGCAAAGATGTATATTTAACGCAAAATCCTAAAATTTTAGAGGCAATTGTTATGACCTAAAATTTAGAAAGGCAGAAAGAATTTTAAAATATCTCGGAATGCCCTTGGTACTTAATGACTGTCATAAGAGGGATTTTGACCAAAGATATGCTGGGAGTTTTCTTAAATAATTAGACATTGAATACTAAGCATGTATTGTTCTTCATGAGCCAATATTTACAAAACTGATCAGTCCTAAAGACCCACTTACATAGCACCAGCTGCGACTGGAGTGATGTTAACTTATGAATTAAACAGCTCCATTACATTTCAGTTGTCCAAATAAAGTTCCAATGGTTTTAGATTAATAGTTATAATGTTATAAATGGTATACTTTAATTTATGTATATATAGGTATATATATATATATATATATATATATATATATATATATATATATATATATATATATATATATATGCGTCTTTCCAAGCGCACTGGTTCCAGCAAGATCATGTTAGTCTGGATAGCGATATATATGATATAGTATTCTAAATGTCAAACAACAATGAAAACTGGTGCAATACCAGCCTGAGCGATTTCAAGCTCTTCAGATTTCTTTTTCGGAGGGGGGTGGGTGTCACAAAAACCACACAAGGTAATTCCACAGACAACAACATAATACAAAACTGACAGTAACATAATCAGACTGGGGTTAGCTAACAGGTCATCCTATTATTTCTGGTAGGGGTAACCCATTTAAAAAAATCTCAAATTATTGAGACGATTTAGAATAGAATATTGAGCACATTGTCCATATACCACCGTCCTACCATCAGGACACAATGAACTATTGCGCGAAACTTTAAGCTATTGAGCCGTTACCACACGACACAATTCTTGTCTCACTAGACGTAATATCTCTCTATAACAATATTCAACGTGATGAGGGAATTCACGCTTGAGAAAAGAAGCCATGAACCGAATTCCACGTCAAATATCTGTAGCTTCCTAAGTAAGTCAACAACGTTGAGTTTAAATGCAAACATTACCTTCAGATAAAGGGAAAAGCCATGGGGCTATGATACCCCCCTCATATGCCGATATCTTTATGGGAAGTTTAGAAAACTAACTTCTCGACTCTGTACGTCATAAATAACACCAGTGAATACGCTTCATTGAGTACGTGGAAATGAAATGGAGCAACATTATGGAACACCTAGACGAATTCACCGTACAGATCAATACTTTCCGTATTCGATCAAATTCACTGCAGAACTTTCGAACACAAACAATGTATGTATTGGACACAGAAAATGAAAAAGTTAGAAATATATAGACACTTATTCCAAACCAACAGACAAAGATCAATATCCGAAACATCCCCTACAGAATGTCACTTAGGATCAAGCAAATTTGTTCTGATGAGACAATGTTTGATAAGACGTTCTTAGAACTTACCAACATCTGGCAAATCGGGTCTTAACAAAGATATAATAGATGAAGTGATACGTAAAGCCACACAAACCAACCGTTTTGACATCCTGAAATAGAAAGGAAAAGAACACGCACAACGAACACATTTCATCCTCAGGTTCCACATAAAGAACCCGCAAGTAGGTAGCATCAATCACTCACATTGGTCAATTAGTGAATCGTGTAAACCGCTTAAATTAACATTTCCACACAAACCAGTAGTAGCATTTTGCAGACCTCAAAAGTCGCTAGTCATGTTAGTCAGTAAATATTTAGAGCCACTATGAAATCAAACAAATGGGACATCGGAGCCTTGATAAAACAAATGGTGCAAGACGTGCCAACACATGAAAGAAACAAACAGTTTCTAGAACAGTCACAGGTGAAAAACTTCCTATTCACTACAATACTTTAACATGCAACGCAGAAAATGTGATATATCTCATCACATGCTGATACGCAGCTCCCAATGTGTTGGAGAAATAAAGAAATTAAAAATTAGAACGAATCTCATAGATCAGACTGGCAAATCAATAAGAGACAGTAGCCCAGGGGCAGAACTTTGCTTCTCTCCAGGCCGTACTTTCAGTGATGTAATTCTGAATTGGATCACACATAACTCAAACTGGACACAGAGGATAGGAAATCCAAAGAAGCTTATTAGATCTGCCGGTTGCGTTCACTCAAGAACAGCGGCTTCAGTCAGGAAGACTCAAAACAGACATTTTTCAAGGCAAAGATAACAAGGAACTTGAAGGTTACCAAAATCAGACTTTCATACCATTTATTTACTTTCTCAAACGCGTTTACTTAGCTTTCATCTCTATGTGAAGTGTCAAGAAACGCATGTATGCATTCTTTTAAAACGCGTTAAATAAGCTAGTATATGCCACCAAGTCGGTAATATAATATTACTTTGAAACAAAACTTCATGCAGGTTTTAATGAGCAAGCCGGTATTCAAAATATAACATGGGGGGGGGGGGGATCTTATATCCGGGATGTGAATTTTTGTTGACAGCGCAAACATTTCATTAAGATCTAAAAGCTGATTGGAGTATGTTATTATCGATTTCTAGTTTGCTGGCGCTGCGATAGAAAAGTGCTTAACATCGTTAGACCTTTGTTTTCTATTTATTTGTACTTTATCCATATTATACACAACATAGACTTTGCATATTACTCGCGTATTTGTATTTTGTTATGTTGTTGTTGTTGAAATTATCTCCTGTCTCCGTGCTGTTGAAAAAGGAATCTAAGATTTCGAAAACGCGCGACTGGTTTCATACCAGCTTTGCACTGTTGTTTGTCAGTTTTTCTGTCAGATATATATATATATATATATATATAACCACTTTCAACAACATATATATATATATATATATACTATATATATATATATATATATATATATATATAGATTTAACGTAGAGTACTATATCATGTATTTGAAGTTCATCATTGGGTCAATTTATTTGTGATGTAGAATAGTCTGTCATGTCGTATCAATGAGTGAGGCAGGGAATTGTATTAATTACGTTTTTGTATTTTGTATGTATTATCGACCTTTGAGAAAAATGCTTATGAAAAGCAAATTATGAACAAGGTTTACTACGTATTGCGTGGAAATCTTACATTTTCCTATTACTCATCAAGTACCTACATTGCCTAGTTGTTTGCAGAGAATGACAGAGACGGATAGATGTAGATTTTCAAGTACTACACGACAACATTGTTTGGAAATAAAGTTTCAGTATCAACTGTCCTAAGCTTAAGAAAAGCAGCAATATTGAAATTGGGTGTTTTGCCTTAATTTCTACCCAATTAGTCCAGTGAGACCCGCCCTCGCCTCTAACTCCAATTGCAAGTTATCCCGCACGAGACCCACATATATTTGATCGCTTTAATTGTATCAGGTGTGAGGTGTAAACATACACGTGATGTGAGTGTGCCAGTCATGTGGATTAGAGTGACGTACAGCTGTCCACGTCCCCATAAGGTATCGAAAAAGGTCAAACATTCCCACTTTCGCATTTCTCTTGTCAGCAGTGATTGTGGAAGCAAACATCCTGCACAGAGAGAGAGAGAGAGAGGGAGAGAGACAGAGACAGGCAGACAGATAGACAGACAGAGGGAGAGATGATATACTCAGACATGCAAGTCTATGGTAGCCATCAATAAATACTCACTGCATGAATATTGTTTTATTACTAGACTTTTACTGTCTGTAACCCTGCATGCGTACGATTTCTTACATGTGTGTTATCTGTGAGTTTCCATTTTCGCCAGTTTCAAACCTGGCTTCACTGATTAATTGATCCTCGAATGCAGCGGAGTAATTTTCTACAAGCCACACGAATTTCGGAATAGACGCGTAGTCGGGAATGAAGTCGCATCGAAATTAATTTGCTCGTGCCACCAGAGACATCAGTTGCTATCGATATAGCCAAACAATCACGCCAACTGGTGCACCTACAGTGCTGGATGTGGTTGTGATTCCAGTCACACCAAGACCCACGGTGTCTCCCGCAGCAAGCCCACAAATATCTTCTGCGATAAAATACGCGCCTTTGTATTTTGCAATAAATGCAGTTCTCTTGACGATTTCGCAACTGATCAGCTTCGATTATTTTTATCACGCCGGTAAGACCGAAAGTCTGTCACAGCTCTTCTAGCATTAATATAATCCCTTATTTTAATCATACGGCAAGCAGACCGTCTTCAATCTCATCACGCACAATTGCAATACGCACGCACACTTCTTTCCACTTATTCGTTTTGACTGGCGTAATTGTCATGCATTTATAAAGCAAACTCTGCCTCTCGAATATTTAAATCTCCGGCTATGGTACTTTCTGTAGGTTTGGCATCTTTCTCATACAAAAACATGCCGACTACCGCAGCACCTTTCAGATCTATCGATTTTCTTTGCCCAATAACTGTTATGCGAACAAGTGCATCCTTGTTGAATAACAGTAGAGACCTTTCTTTTCTCAGCTGAGGCAATGTTGGTTTAAAATATTCAATGGTGAACGTAAGTTGGGTGTATACATCGGTGAATGCTACTTCGCCACTGTGGAATCAATCTCGGAGTGCTGCAGTGAATGATTCAACATTTTCACGTTCATGTGCGATGATTCCAAGCTGATCTCGAGTTAGCAGTGATATATCAGGGTGGTTCCAACAACCAATTGCTACTTGACCCTTAACAAGATTATAGTTTAATGTATACAAGAGTCTGGTAAAGCTGCTTTGACGGAGATATTCATCGACAAGTGGAACGAAATTGTTATCGATGCTACGATTTACTGCTGATGATCCAACAGCCCGTCGGTCGTAAATTGCGCAACCTCATCACCGCGGTAAGACTCCATTACCTATACATAGCGATAAAATCTAATCTTTGACACAAATATCATAGATAGTTAAGAACACGTCGGAATAAATAGTGGACTCTTCAAACTGAATTTCATCTCCAGCATCTAATGGTTTAAAAAATACAGCTGTATAACATTCCATAAAAATATTATTTACCTTCTCATAAAGTGGATAAGAAGCAAGATACTACTTGTCATTGTTCAATATGTCCAGTTCACAACAGGGTATTTTGGCTCCGGTTATGATAAACTTGTATGATCCGGCCTCGCGCACCTTTAGGATGCGACGTTTAGGTATATCAAAGCAATTTTCACTAGGACTGAAACTATGTCGGTCATTTGTTAACTTTCCGTTCAAAAAAGGATAGAATGTTTTTTCTCCTTCTGTGAGTAATATATCTGAAATATTTTTCCATGAAGTTGCAGCGCGTGTTGTTGCAGGAACTTGAGCGACGTCGTTTTGCATGAATTATCATATTTCAAAAGGAGTATTATTAACTCATACCAAAGACTTATAAAAATGGTACTAACAGGTTCCTGGCTAGGCACTCGGCATTAAGAGTTAGTGTTAGGACTGGTCGGCCTGGTGTCAGGTTAATGTGACTGGATGGGACATCATGCTACATGTCTGCGGCATGATGCCTCAGTGCTAGACATCACTATAAACTGCCACACTGCAGAAATCGTAGCGATATGACTGAGACATTGTTAAAATTACTGTTAGGACTGGTCGGCCTGGTGCCAGGTTAATGTGACTGGGTGGGGCATAATACTACATGACTGCGGCATGATGCTTCAGTGCTAGACATCACTATAAACTGCCACACTGCATACGTCGTAGCGATATGACTGAAACATTGTTAAAATTACGTTACAAATACAAATAACACACATACACAGTATTATTAACAAAATCTTTAATAAACGCAACCGACACGCTGCTGCCTCTGATTCCACCATTGCCAATGAGCTTAGCCAGGTCTTTTTAGCTCGAAGTCACGTTTGAGCTCGAGAATAATATCCTGAATATCTACGTTACACTATCTCGGTTTGCCAGTGTAATCTTGAAAAATCACAAGCTCACCTGAATTGACACCAACAACAACACGACTGGAAAACATAGACAAAACTGATGTCAAGATGGCGTTGTCCAGACTTCTTTCGAAAAATTTATAACAGTTCTCGAATATTATTATAGTCCAAATAATGAGCACTTTCTATCACCACTGAACAGATCAAAACACATGTTTTTCCTCTTGAAAGGTATTTAATTACAACATAAAACACACATGGAGACTTACATCTGGAATACAAAAAGTACGAATGGCTCCAGAAATCGGAATTAATCTGATGCTTAACTGTCTCCTTATCTACTCAGTATATTACAACTGTACATTCGCTATAGACCCAACGTGACAACATACACTATTGAGTTTAGACACACTAAGCACATTCACATGACCTCGCGCAACCAATCGAAATCCACGGAATTATTCTAGATCTTCCATATTCCATGAATGAGAAACAACACTATAGGAGCCAATTTAAGTCTTATTATTACGATTATTATTGCTGTTAATACATACATAAACATCTATTTATAAATCCTACGCAATTTGTGTTCTTAACAGAGCCAGGTCACGTACATTCTATAACAAAAGATATTCTATGCACATTACTGCCATAAATAAGAATTATAAAATATTAGATAAGTCATGTACCTGAAGTTACAACAAATACAGATATGCGGAACAGTTTGTTGTTATAATTGTTAAATGCCATGCCGATCTCTAATGTACATTTCTATAAATACATAACAGTTTGTTGTTAGAATTATTAAATGCCAGGCCAATTTCTAATGTAGTCATTTCACCGCGCACATCCAACAAGTACCAGTCTTGATTCACCAGGGAAAAACTCTCACAGGTGCAGAAAAGGTTACACTGAATTCTGGTTTTGTTGATGAGATGGTAATCATCAAGGTCACGCTCTGTGCTATATTTATAACCACCTATATCACTGAAGCATAGATTTCTTGCAAGGCGTGAAACGTCTCCACGCGCGCCATCTCTTGTCAAAGCTTATCGTCATTCTTGTATATTTCAGGAATATCTTAAACAAGTTAATGTATTACCAGGCGATATATATCAGTGTCAATGAGATCGTTGGTGAGAAACCGCTAACAAGTCGATGTAGCTTCTTTGACGACTTCGGGGGCGTTGTTGCCCGCACAAACTGATCCCACTAGTATTTCCCATCGATCTCCAAGGCTGTTAGGGTCACACAGTCCACAAGGTGCAAGCACCCCAAAGCGCTCTGCATGTTTTAGTTGTTCCTCCAACCACTCTTACTTTATGTGCCACGTTTTACCTATTTGTTTAGCCCATTCATATTTTTCTCCCGGAGCACATGTTGCTTGAGTTGCAGGTGTGCTTGAGCTGCAGGTGTTATATGTTGCTGCCGCTTTTCTCCTTTGTCTGGTTTGGTTAGGACTTTTAACTGTTTGGATTTTACTACCTGCTGGCCAAGACGTTGAGCGCCATTTTTAAGCTCTACTAGTTGATATCATGTTTTACTTGTTCGCTTATCCACTGTTTGTATTCTTTCTCAGAGCGAAATTCGGGTCTAGCTTGTTACTTTATCCACTCATGGATTTGTTTTTGTTGGAGCCGTGTTTGATAATGTTGTCTTTCCAACTTGTCTTTTAAGGTGTGCGTTTTGTTCCTAACCATCTATAAAATGGCTCAAGCTTCTTGTCTTTATATTGTTAGTGCTTAATATCTTCATCTCATTCAACTTTAGGGTCTTCTTCTTCAGGTAATTGTTGTGCTCGTGGTCCCCACCTTCCCATTAAATCTCTTTATAATATTTTGCCTTCTTTAACATCTTTGCTCATAAATGCATACAGTACACATGCAAAATGTCTCCACAGTTCGCCGGTAGTTTATTTCCTTTCCAGTAAACTCCCTGTATACCATTTTATGCCATTCCATTTTCATGTATTTGCCACGTAACTTTGTTGACACTTTGATTTTGTGCTCGTTCCAGTCGGCAGGTCTGGCTAGAAGTTTCGCTAAAAAAAATGGAGCCAGTGTTTCAACTCTGACTTGTACTCGGGTAGTATGTTTGATATTTTGGCATGTGCTTCTGTCTGATTGACGGGTACCTTTATTGAGTATATTCTGGTCCTCACCTAGTTCTTCAGTGTCTTTTTTGACTTCCTCAATTGCATCTGGCAAACGCGCGATCATCTCTGCAGTTGCTCTTGTGGCTTTCTGATATCGTTGGTGTGTTTGGCAATTATACGAACTGTACCACGGGCTGTATTTGTTTCCCTGAGTCAGATAAATCACTTGTATGTTTTTATATCAGACGTCTGGAAATATTTGTGCCGGATTGACTTGATTCTCGAGCATCACAGTGGTGGAAGATGAAATCATCTTGGTGTTGTTACCATTTCTCAACACTTTTTGAAAATCTTTGAACAGACTATTACACGATTGATCATCAGCCGATTGGGCAATCTCATCACATACTGTTGAGTATTCCCTGATTCAATGTGTCCAATGACCAGCGAACGAACTGGGTTTGGAAAACTCGCTGCCGTCACTATTCATGGATGGTTTAGGTGTTGCTTGCTAGGATAAATCAATTACCGAATTGTCATCTGCGAATTGTCTTTTTCGTAATGGCATTGGAAAATTGTCTCGTTATAATACACTCAATTTTTCATTTTTCCAGAAATCCAACTTGAGTTGAGATACATAATGGGCGGGGAACGGTTACCGGAACATGTGCTGATATGGAGCAAAGACGTTTACGTTTGTGGAAACTTCCAGTTGCATCTGGAAAAACCGTGGGACACAGTGTCCTGTTTAAAAATGTCACTGGTGGCGATAATATCGCAGCTGCATTGACAAAGTTATCAAGACACAGAGGAGTAAATATTCAGGCGGAAAACATCTTCCTGGTTACAATTAATATGTGCCTAGTACGCTCATGGATCAAAGACTCAATTCTCACAACCAGTCAAATCTTGGTAAAGCACGTGCATGAGACGTTTTACCGACATGACCTTGCTAATGAAGAATCATTCTATTCATGGGCGTCAGCTCATCCATTGCAGGAATGAGATTAATCCAACATTGCGAGCTACGAATGGCACGACGGGTCCTCGATGGTTGCCTGAAAGACAAGACTGCATTGGTTGGCGGTGGACTTCGAGGAAAGTCAGTAGTAAACCAGCATAAACAATAGACACTAACAGCTTCCAATTATCCAAAATACACCACGGTCCAAGTGGGTGCTGGAGATGTAAAGCCGACGTGAAACTCATAGCCACTGGGGCCATGGTCACTCATTGGATTGCTCGAGCATGTTGGCTAAATAAGCGCGGTGGCAAATGTATTTGCCAATACCAAGGCGAGTTCACGGGGTTGTTTCTATGAACAGATGCGTTTCGTCAATGGAGGTGAAAGGTGGTCATGCAAATCTTCATTCTACTGTCTCCAAATTTTCGCCTCAGAGATACAGTACAACGGGTCAATCGGGGGGTAATATTACCGACTGAGTATATCTTACGCGATGAATCGGGAGGTGATTTTTGCCTACTGAGTATAACATCTATGCATCTATGGCACATAAAAAGTATCCCCTTGTTGGACTCTATGGTGGGCGGGGAGCGCGGGAGATGAATTTTAAGCAAACCAACATGGGGAATCCCAAACAAAATTCAACTCAAAAGAAAAAAAAACTTATCTGATTCGAACGACGAACCATGTGGCGTGGAGCCATTCCATCTCATCGTGCTCATCCAATTTAAA
>JAECUM010062986.1:0-25966 GCA_016617855.1 Megalonaias nervosa
TGCATCACTTTCTCGACAAAGTCATTTACACAATTTGCATTTTAGAACACCTGATCAGCCTGGATATTATTTAAGATCGTGTGTTTATTTGCTTTAATGATTTAATTAGGAAATGTTTCAGGACAAGCCCATAATTGATTATTATATATGTTATTATGAAAGCTAAGAAAATACATATATACGTACAAAAGAATTGCTGACTAATACCACATAATATATGACATAACATAACAAAATGTACAATACACGTGATGCCATATAAATGACATGTTTCAGACATTATAATATGTCAATACTAGCAAGTGTCACGCTAAATAACCAACATACCAAACTGGTTTCAACATATTCAAGAATTACAAATATGGTCAAGTATTGTTTGCATTAAACCTCTGCAAATAAAATTATAAATATGGGCATGATTTTTGCCAAAACAACTGTATTTTAATTAAAGCATAACTATAGAATATTATATACGTCAAGAACGTCTGATACTAATATACATTTATTGGTGTGCAACAGTAACGTGTTTGTGTCTTAAGCCTAGTGACTGCAGTAATTGTAGTTTTAGTAATTGAATAATAAATATATAAATAATATAATGAACAAAGAAACAAATTTGGTTCGGTTGGAATAAGCTCACTGTAAGTTGTTTTCCTTGGAGGATATAGTTTTTGTTCGGAAAGAGAGAAAAGTTTCTCGCCGAATGGAACAACATGGCAACCGGTCTAAGATTAGAATCTAGTTCTCCACTTTAGGAGTTCAACAGATAAACACGTTTCTTTCTGTTACACGATAATCGTATAAATACAATTTTATTATTAATTAATTATCAACTCCTAGTGTGCTTGTACTTGTCTTAATATTTGTCCAGTAATGAAAAACAATTTGTGCCAAAGTTGGATAAATTCTGTTCAGGACGTTTTGCTAAATAACATTTTGTAAATATGTTTCTATTTTATCTATTGATGGTGGAAAGAAATATTTGTGTACATCTGAAAGGGGTTTAAACAACGCCACTTTCCGTCAACTCTGATCAAAGTCTGTTCAAAAGAGTTGCTTTCGAAGAATTGGTCAAACTTTTATCTGTTTTAGCACCAGCAGCCTAGTTGTTTCATATAAACTTGAATTTCCTTCATGCCAGAGTGCTTTCTACAACATTTGGTAACATTCTGAACAGTCCTTTTAAAAAGAAGTCATTTTTGAAGATTTTTCATTTTGAGCCCTGGTTGCCACGCTAAATGTTAAATTATCAAGTGTTTAAATTTAAAATCCCTTGGTATCAGAATACTTTCTCTCAGATTTGTTCAATGTCTGAGGATTAGTGTTAGAGAGGTGGTTGAAAATTTGATCTCCCTTTAGCAATGGGAGCCACTTTTGATCGTGGCTTGGCATAATTTCTTCAAATTTAAAATACTTTATGCCAGAATGTTGTCTGTGAATTTCTGTTGTTTGAGAAGAAAATGTGTTCCCACATCCCTCAGGGAATAAAAACGGGATCATTGAAAATGGATGCCGATTCGAACACTCTCCCAACTCGCATAAGAAAGGCTGACTTTCTATCCCTATCAGGTGAAATATATAGCATGTAAACGGGTTTTGCATGGTGTTCATCACTGCCCCAGATCAATAATGAGACTCCATTGACCAGGGATGGTGTTATAAACTTACCATCATAAGATCACACCCTTGGGATGGTACTGCTTCTTTCTCAAACAGAGGGGTGAGTAACTCAGTTTCTAACGGTTTTACCCCATTGAAAGAGACCCAGGTTTGATCACTCACCGGCAGGACGAAATTGAATCGAAAGTCTGGATTCATTGGATCCTATGAGTTTACCGAACCACGGATGTCTCGGAACATTTTTGCCCCAGAGGGGCATTATTTTTCCCACAAAGGATAAGATCCAAAGCTTTACTTTGAACGGAAAGGATCGTCTAAAGAAACTTATGATGTCGAAGGGCCGTTCTTCCTTTGCCATATACGTGCGACAACTTTCATCCAAGACCCACACTTCGTCAATCCACCGACAACAGATCCAACAACAGTTCGTGAGCGCACATTATGTCCACACTAAGCAGACGGGGTAAGTATCCTATGAGGCCTTCTTATCCCCACACTTGTAGACATCTTACCATGACAAATCATTTTCACAAGACACAAGATCCAGAACCATGGAAAGGGTGAGCAATATTTACTGAAGCGTTGGTGCAATGAAGCTAGCGTTCAATCAACTAAACCGCCGATTACAAAGCAAGGTACAAACAAATCTAATTTAGCAAGGAAAGGTAAAGATAGCACTCATGTTAAGCACGAACTGTGGATAATAACATTCGATCGAACTAAAATGTTTAGGTGAATGCAGAAAATAAATTTTTAAGTCGAACACGAAAGCACTTTTTGAGGAGCAATGTCGAATACGTCTACCTCGTACAAGCGTCCAAGCAAAAGAGGGTAGTAACCATTATGTAAGCTGGGATTCATGATTCAGACTGGTATTTTTTATTTTACTGTTCTTGGACTTTCCAATATTAATCAGAAGAAGGATTCGGTAGCCTCATATACTTTGTGCTTAGGACTATGAGCTCCGGAAATGTAAATGCAATAGTTGCAGATAATATATTACTGATACGAAAGTACATTTTAAACCATACATTAAACAAGAATCCAAACTAAAATTGAAAATAAATAAATTTTGTGCATGGATGCCTATGAATAAGCTTATCTACTGATGAATTATGTTGTTGGAGATGATACCTAATTCACAACACAGAGAGAATAAGAGGGAGAGAACGAGAAATAACAGGTTCGCATTAATGTAATATTTCTTCTCAATTGTTATGGATATTTGATATGTGTATGTGCATGATTGTTTGTTTACACGCAGTAGCATGATCCATATCTACAATGATTGCTGCTTTTGTGGGAGTACCATAGAGAAAAAATCATGTTGTTAAATTCCTTTCTAGGTCCACTTGTTTACATCTCCAAATCCTTGTCTTAAAATGATTTGTGCATGCATTTCATAAGCTGAATATTTGTTGTCATAAATGTTAATAGTTTTTATATGTGGGTCATACAAACGTTCTTGGTCCGATATCTTTTGCTTTAGTCAGTATAAACAAATATAATAAAAATTTCAACACCTTAAACGCCGATACGTATACTGCAGGAGCTTGTATCTTGGGATACTTACACTTCTTTACACTTAATTATCTTTTCCGTTTCTCTGACAGCATATTTGCTTTCATTCTGAAATGTATGTCCCTTGCATTCATCGGTGGATTTCTTTAGTTTAAGATTATCTACCCCTGACGTTAAGCCCTGTAGTCAACTTAAAATGTGCTCAACGGTCTCGCAAATGACTTTTTATGCTGAACCAAGTTTTGAGTACATTGAGTAGGATCCATGAAATACAGACAAGCTGAATGTCATGTGTACCTCATACTCAAATTGTCCAAATAGCTGCATCATGAACTGGTTTCATTTTAAAAATGAACATATATTGAAATATATTGAACAATAAAACAGTGCCTTTTAGGATTTGCTGTTCAGCACATCCATTATACTTTCAAAACGTTCTTTGAAGAAATCCATTGCAATGTCGCTTTTTTAGTTCATATTACGTTCCAGAGAATTCACGTTTTCTTCTATTGTAACAATCTTTTGATTTACTGAGTCGATTGTCGCCGATTGCCTGTTCTGAATGTTTGCACCCTCACAGAGAAAAATCATTACTCCTGAGTCACCTTCAGCTGCAAAATTAGACTTGGACGTTTCTATTTGTCAAAACTTGACAAGAAAACAGTAGTTGCCCCAAATATCCACTGGTCGAACAAAATCTCACTGCATGTCAGATAGCCATCGGTTACGCCTGTGGTACATCCAAATTTGATCACCCGACATTCTTTGTAAGGAATATCTGCGTCATCCAGAATTTCTCCACCGGTGTAAAGCAGGGGATCTTTCTTTGTCAAACCTATAATAATAGATAATTCAATTTGATGACCCAGATCATATCTAAAAAATTACCACATTTGCTTCATCACATTTGAAAATTAATATTATATCTACCACTTTCATACCGTGTCATGTAGTTTACTTTTGAACAATTTTGCCTCATTTAAAGTTCTCACTGATATAATGGAAAGCGTCATTATTAAGTCTGTAGCATTCAAGCAAATTCCGCATTTATGACTATATCGAACGTATTCCTTTAGCACAAGCTGCAAATGATTTTATTTATTATTGACCTAGTTATAATATTTATGTAAAACTGATATATTAACTATTGAGTTGAAATCTAATTCAATGTTGTAGATAAACGTAAACTTCAATAGCATCCACAAATATATTTTCTTCACCCCAGCTCTTGAATGATTGGACAGCACTAGAAGAAAACGTTCTAACTATTTCGTGAATGAAGGGAGTGATAGATTAATGAAGGGACGATTGGATAGTACTAGAAAAATACTTCTAACCAACTTAAATGAAGGGAATGATTGATGGTTAAATTAATGAATGATTGATAGCACTTGAAAGCCTAAAAACTAATTCTTGAACTAATGGACCTGAATAGTTCATGCATTAATCCATTCAAAACGTGTCTGTATATTGATCCCTATTCCTGGCATCCCATTTTCATCACTGCATCTAGGTAAATTCACAATTGCCGAAGAACTGACACAAATGATTTAATTATTTTGTCTGATAAATGTGTCCAAAACAGTCTTGTCATCCATAAAGTCATGTGTCATGAGTCATTTAAAGTGATAGGTTTGAGTTGCCTTAATTCATGCTCAACATTATTCCTGGTGACAAAGATGATTGTAGATTCCCATAATGTGCTATATGTAGACGCATATGATTCGGTCTGTTTCCATTTACACATGCTGTAGCATGTTAAGCACATAATTTAGAATACGTGAAGCATGAATTCTCGTCCAAAACAATCTACGCACAGAGATAATCTAGGAAAGATATATTCGCTGATTGCTACGCTTCGAAAAGATGTAAAAGCAGATAAATGATCGACAAAGCAACTATTTTTAAACATTTTGCCTAGTTTCAGAAAAAAGGTATAGTTGCGTTCTTGTTATTAACGCCAAGATGCTTGATAAAAGCACAATAATTTTACTGTTCAAGTTGTCCGGAAAATAGCATGATATTCCACTGAAAAGCTGGACAGTCAGGTCAGGTCACTCTGGTAGAGTTTCAACCCCACCTCACCTACCCACAATATATTTCTTTGTGTTTGTTTTGTTTTGCTTCGCTTTCATTCTTCACAAATATCTCATTAACGAGAAGCAACACCTATCAAAAACAATCAGTTGTACATACTTGTATCATGCTCGCTCGGCATTGATCTCATGGAATCATGCAAATGTCTGCTGGAGCAAGATTATTAACCAAATTAATTCTTTTCCATGGTATATGACCCTTCATTCAAATATAGACTAATCCTGTTTTTCAAATAAGCTAGTGATATGTCATATCTTCTTCGATAAGCTGCAATCTGACATTGCTTGTGTCTACGATGTTGTTGCCTGGATTAAAACAACGAGAAAAAGAGAGCTAAAACATAGGTCAAAAACATACAGACAATTTTAAGAATTTAACCCTAGCTTATAATGATAATACCTAAATTTGAATTTAATGAGTATTGCATGATTGCGGATCTTAAGCAGGACTGATGTAAGAGTAACATTTGAAATTATTATTGTCTGACACCAGAAATATTGTTATTAACCCTGTCAGTGCTATTAAAATATGCTTTATAACAATTTTATCCTTACCATGATATTCACAATCAGGAACATGTCCCGTTACTGGTTTTCGATCCCCATTAGTAATTTGTATAATAGCTGCATCAACAGATCGTGTAAAAATGTTTCTTGCTTCTCATGTTATAGCATTACATACCCAAACATATTTTGGTCCTCTAATAATTTTGGTTGGTGGATTTTTATTTGTATTTCTCCTTATCAGTAATTAATTTGTTGGTTTTTTAGATCTCCTCTTTGAATGTACGATGTAATATCTTCTAGCACAAGATGAGCAGCTGTTAGGCACCCAAAAGTTACACCAGGAAGATCTACAAATCCTGCCAAACTCCCCCTTTTACACGCACTTTCTATACAGCATCCTATCCGTAGTTTTTGGTGGTGTGCCATTGCATTGTGGTCGCTAAATAATACAAATTCTCCTTCTTTGACGTCAGTAACGATTCCATCAATATCTTTTGGAAACTCATTTTCCCCTATCGGTATGATACCCTTCACAGTGTCACGGAATTGTATAAATCCCTTTATTTATTAAATACATGTACTCGGGTTTTGTTTTCTGTGTACAACGATACCCGAGGGTGACTTATTTATATTGTGCAATATTTCGAAACAGTGAGCTCGGTTCATCCTATGCCACACGTGCGATGTGCTTTAAATGAGAAAAACCGAATACATCAAGCGCTCAGACGATGTAGGGTTGCATCGTCTGTATATAAATGCCTCATCGTAAAACTAAATCTTTACATTAAGGAACGTCTTGTCAGTGAGCAGTCTACTTAAGGACTTGCACATCTTCAGCTGTGCCAGGTATGCGAGTTATTAATTAATTTCTTATGTGTATTATAAGTTATAACTATGGTACTACCACGTTTATTTTTGTATATTTTCTATGTTGCTTCGGCTTACATAGTAAGTGCAAATATTTTCTATGTTGGTTGTGAGTTAGCAAGAGATTTATATTAGCAATATAAAGTTGCATTTTTAATAAACGTTTATTACCGCTTTATTCTTATCGGACACAGGTTCACTTCTGAACCCGTTTATTGCTTTGTAATGTAGTGCTGATAACGTAATTTGTATAGCTGACCGTATATAACGTCATTACATTTTATCGTATATGCCGTGCCATGCATAGTACATGGTGTTAGATGTATTTTCAGCTGGTCAGAGTCGACGGGATACCGGCTGTAGAGCTGACCGTAGAAGTTGACCATTGCAGCTGTAAAGCTGAACTATAGCAGCAGTAGAGCTGAGTGAACAGTTTATTACTGGTCGAGTAGCAGGTGATCGGGCGTTGCTGACCGATTGGTGGGCGCTGATTGCTTGATTGACCAAGGAATTGAATGGTGGCCGGTGACTACCCAAAATGCTGACTGCTTGAATGACCAGTGTGACTGGTAGCCAAGTGTGCTAGTGACGGAGTGTTTTGTGTTACTCCATGCATGTAATCTTTCAGCCGTGGGCTAATTTTGGGCTTTGCTATACCCAGTGTTTTGGGACTGTACAGATATTTTGTATGATATCTGTCCCTTTGTTTTCATCACTTTACTATTTGAGTACAGTACATTATTTTTCACAATTTGAGTGAATCCATTTTACTATATGAGTAAAGTACATCATTTTTTAGCATTTGAGTAAAACACATCATTCTTTTCGTCGTTTGAAATTACTGTGTATCATTAACCTTTGTCTTTTTACTGTGTAAGAGCATTTATTTGTATTCACATTTATGTTACATTATTAGATTCGTGCTGATTGTGTTAATTTGTCCAATATTTTGGTTCTTATACACGAACGTATTAATTATAATTTTTTTTTATTCAAGTCGTTCATCAATAAACACTGTATTTGTATCACCACCAAAAGTGTTCTATCATAAATCCTAAATCCAATCCGGTTATCTTGTTACACACAGGAACATAAAAAATTATGCATGTGTCCTTTTGGACTTCCAGTTTCTTCTTCAAGTACCCACGTGCTTTAATGGGGCATGATCTAATTATACTCATATTACTATGTCCCAACATAAGACTCTCAGTGTGTTTTGCAATACAGTTGTTCACACGAGCGATATCCTCAGATCTGACACACTTGCTACCATGTTCTTCTACAATACTTCTTACTTCGTTGTTTGGCACATACCTATAACGAGTAATAATTTTGTAATTGGTAAAAGATTGTGGGAAAATCTTTCCTCTTTCAGTATGCATTTATGGTCTTTGAGAGTAACCACAAACACGGGACTGTGCGGTGCTTCTGATTTATATCCACACCAGATCCCTACAATCTCTGAAATCGCCCTCCTGAGCAGCTTGGACATTTCAGTTAGGGTCCGCTGGACACCTTTGGAATATCTATCTTGCTTCATTCCTACTTCTATAATATTTTGGTTTCTTACCATTTCTTCTAACTTCTGATCATTTTTTTCTGATTGTCAGCAAAAAGTCATCTTCATCTTGCAGGCCTGAAATAAAAACTCACGTTGGTTAGAATAATAACATCTTGAACACACCCAATGGTCCTTACTGCCAGGTCTAGAGGCGTTCAGTGCTTTCTGCATGAAACATTCTTCTTCTGCTCTCTTTTCATTTAATTTAGAGACCCGTTCTTCCATCTATCTAGCTATATATCGTATGTATCATGTATGCAAAGAAATGCACATCACTTCATATATGGAGGCCCCGAGTGGCCGAGTGGTCTAAAGCGCTGACCGTTACGGATCACTGCCATCTCACCTCTGTCTGCGTGAGTTCGAGTACAGGCTCGGCTAACGTGGGTACGTGAGAAAGCCTGCCAGTAGCTTCTCGTGGGTCGGTGGTTCTTCCCGGGATTTTCCAGGGTTCTTCCTCCACCATTAATACTGGCCGCCATGTATAGCCTATCTTGTGCTGAAAAAAATGGCGTTAAACCCTATAACAACAACAATAACAACACTTCATATATGTTACAATAGAGTTTATACATGAATCTATAACTCAGCAAAAGTTAAGAATCATACCATGCATATAGGCAAAGAAGATGGAAATTATCTTGAAATTTATTTTCATGAGTGTCGATTCTTATTGTATATGATTTTCGTCGGTGATTAAATTTTGGATTAAGCAAAGAAGTCCTCCCGTTCTATCCACAGAGAAATACTTGTTCCTTCGGTAATTAAATTCAAAACAACAAAGCCAGGAAAATTAGTTCACCAAGGAAAAGCGAATTCACAATATTTTGCTGATATTTACATCTCCAAACTTTTTTTTCATCCTAATTGTGCTGAAAGAGGACAACAACTACACAAGAAAGCTTCAATTATTGCGTGAAATTTTATTTTAAAAATTTAATGTCTTTGTTCCTCGTACCATTTGAATTCATACTATGTGCGTAGTCTCAGACCCAGAAGTTACACATTTACCATCCAAGCTTTAAACTTCATGAACTATTTCCTGTAACAATTATGTCTGGGTGTTAACTACATATACTTCAATGACTTTTGCTTGTGCGACTACTTGCAATTTCGCACCAAAAATTAAAATTGTTCGCTTGGACATTTTGACAACATATTTCGGCTTTACAAACAAGCCCTTTTTATTATGTGTTCATTTAGAGTCATTAAATGCCATTTATAATAACACTTTGTATTGTTTGATTTTCCTGTAATACTATATGCCATGTTGTGTCAAATTTCATATATTCATCGCTGCACAAATTTGTGGATTGGACAAGTGTTTCTATTATTTTAACAACGGACAATTGTTCTTTGGATCTTTATATTTTTGTCTGACTTGCTACAATCACAAAATTCACAAATGTTGGCATCACCTGAAATATAATGAATTCAGTTTACTAAATTATCCAGGGCATGTGCAAAATGTTTTATATCTGAGCTATGAGGAACTAAACTTCTGATTGAGTGATGAATATCAGGGACACGATTGGATCACGTCTGTAAAATGTTTGTCCTTTAGCAAAATGTCAATGTGAAGAGCAAGCATGACGTGGAACATATTATCTTGTCTTCATAATCATTCATTCTAAGTAAATACAAAACCCATCAGGAGATTTAGAAAATATAAGCAAATATCAGTTTCTATGCAAGTATAATGAACATATTATATGACTGCGACCTTGACCCAAAGATCAAAAAGGGCAAACAGGCTGTTTGCACATAAGAAAGTGAAAATAACCAAAGTCTGAATACAGATATTATATAACTGTAACATTGGCCCCTTGGACAAAGGTACGAGCAATCATATACATATTGAATTGTCATAGCTTCATTATGATCCATCCAAAGTATATACAGATTCTATTAAAGAGTTCATGAAATTTAAGCAAATGAAAACCAAAACCAAAATCTTGATGCATATTTATATGACTGTGACATTGACTGTTATGGATTTACAGAACACAAACAATGAAACGGTTTAGATTGAAGATAAATTTTATACGGCTTAGCTTTCCTGCAATTGTTCTAGCTGAATCTTGATGTGTCACAAAGATAAACAAAATGCAAGGGATTTAGGACATAAAAGCAAATGACAAATTTGCCAAAGCGTGTTTCTGTAATTTGTACTTGATTCTATGGTCAAGGGGACGAGAGAGCGTGGCACATAATGAATGGTTGTATAGCATTACCAAGTATAATGAAAATATATGAGGGGATTTTGGACATATATAGAGAAGAAAAACGTCTACCCAAATAGCTAACTGTTTATGATGCAACGATGGAGAAATGACTGCTTTGTATCTCTTTATTACTATTGTGGGCTTGGCAAAAAGGGTCATAGTGTTTGATCCTATTTTATACTGTATTAAATAAATTGTAATAGTAGTCATTCAATGTGACATTTTCGTATCTCCCATCATGATATTTTATAAGCTTCGTTATAGTTCTTTCTCCATTCACAGTGAAACCATTACACTTTCTCGATCAAAAGCGTTCTGAAATCTACCAATACGTGCCTCCCAGCTTAGCTTTTTTAGGGCACTTAATCGTTTATCTATTTAAATTAACACAATCTGGCATGATAGATTTGACCTCAATCCAACTGATTTTGATGCAAAACACATTGCAACCGGTAACGACTAACATCCACAGTTTATTTTTCTATTATTGTGGAAAGGTTAGCTTGAATAGAAATTTATCTGAACTTAGTAACGTCATTCTATTTGTTCAGTTTTCTTATTTAAATGTAGCCAACAAGTAACGGTATTGTTGAGTACTACGATTTATCCAGTGTGTAATGACGTCTGCTATGAATGGAGCAGCAAACTTTGAAGATAAGATTCTTTTTCAGATTTAATACAGTCTATGTGTTTTATACTAATGCGCTCATCAAAGCATAAAACACTGCGAAGTCATGCCATTAAAAGTGCAAACAATCTGTCACCACGCTTCTATTCAATATACATATTTACAAGTATCAAGTTTCCTGTAAGAAAGGAATTATTGCCTGTAGTTCCAAAAACAATTAGGAGGGCAAAGCATAGATACGTAAGAATACTTAAAACAATAACAACGCGCACACATGGTCATTTGGCAACAAAATCTGACTCAGAAGGATGCCGCCTCTGAAAATTTATTCCACTTTTGTTACTCGAATATATCAATACAACAAGCGTAAACCCACGACAATATGACCATCCAGTCAAAGAAATTGGCAGAAGCAAAATGTTCCATATGTTTGTTGTGGCGCCATATTTAGGCAGAAATATCTGATTAGTAGAAAGTTATTTCGCGAAAACCGAGTACTGAAGAAAATTACATTTTATTGCGTAGAAATGATCTACTCAAAAAAGTAAAATAATTTTGCGATATTGAAGAACAGAACAAGTTATTGCGTGGGAATGGGACACTGAAGAAGGGTTAAATTGTTATTGAATGGAAATGGTACTGAATTTATTCTGTAGAAGTCGTGTCTTAAGGAGCAGAAGAAGTTATTTGCAAGTTTTTGAGTAGAAATGGCGTGCTTGAGAAAAGTACAAGTTATTGCTTGGAAATAAGATACTGAATAACAGTACATGTTATTATGTGGAGATGGTGTTCAGAAGAACAGTACCTGTTATTGCTAGGAAATGGGATACCCAATAACATTGCAAGTTATTGTGTGAAAATCGGGTACCGAAGAAAAGTACAAATTATTACGTGGAAATAGGATACTTTACAAACGTAAAAGCTATTGCATAAACAACCTGGATATATATTGGGGGTGAGGTGTATAATCAGAAAATGCTGCCTTGCCACATTATGATTCTAAAGGCTGTCATCTAATTGACAAATGCGACCTTCCATTTTAGTTGCATATTTGAGTCTTAACTCGAACGCTTAATTTCAACATGGAATCACAAAGATGACGATAAAAAGGAAGACACCATTTGTACTGTAAAAGAGCTATGTCCCACAGGGCCATTATTAGAGAGACACACTAAAATATAATTCAAATAGCATTTAATACAAGAATAATCCACCTTTATGTCAAGCCCATATCTCATGTATATATTTTATTTGCTTAGAAAGTTTAAACGAATTAACTCTGACTTTAATCCAAAAGCTTTTGCCACTTAGCGTGTTGGCGAATATATGGAAAGTCACATGGGCTTTACATTGTTTGCTACAATGAAAGTTGTGGGATGAATAAAATAAAGAACAATCAAGGAAAGCAGCATGCTACGGTGACTGGCCAGGTTAGATTTAAAGATACTGCACTACGTAGGTAATTACAGACTTCTGATACATGGAAACGCTCTATTTCAGTGCCTTGCGTTGCAAAGCATGTGCATCATAATTTTGTCATGCATGTTGACTTTGCTTTCCTCCTAGCGATTCCCAAGCAGAATATACATAAATACATACAAGAGAATAAAACAGTCTCATTGTTTCAAGGATCTCTAATCCATTAAAATGTTGTCATGTTACAGGAGTCCCTGGAAGAAACTGACGCTCCATTCGGAAAAATGCATTTCCAAGAATTCGATAGAAAATCATTTCTTCATTTCAACTGCTGTGTGTATAAACCATCTATGATAATCTCCAGCAACAACAGGAGTTACAAACTAGCCATACTGAATGTCAGATTGGTACCATTTTCATTTAGGACCAGTTAAACATCAGTTGGAGCCTTTTGGGTGAAAACGTCATGTCACTATGAGCAAATAATCAAGCAGCAGGGAGGGTGAACAGACCACTTTGTACGAGACCTTATTTTTGTAAAATAAGGGTTCCTACAGGGGCTGAAAAATAAGGTCAATAATGATAAACCGAACCCTCCTAACAATATTATTACCGTATAGTTTGAAAAAACGGATAATAAATCGTTTTAGTTAGCTCATTTTTGTTACTATTTTTGACATTTTTGTTTTTTGTGTTATAGTGCGTTTAGTTTACTCGGTGGGTCACTCAATTTTTGTCATTCATCCTCCCTGCTGCTGTAATTTAAACAATTATTATAAATATTATTAATATGGTTGTCATCGGAGAACCTCATTCAGCTAGATTAGCAAGAGAGCGACTAGAAGCAATTAGAAAATATTTACCTGTTCGTGATGCTGTCAAGCAACAATTACAAGAACGACAAGAATCTCATGTTGAATTTGAGGAGGATACAAAACAATTATTTAAACCTATTACTGAGACCACTAAAGGTATTCAACCTGTGTTAGAGAAAACCTCTGAAGAAACTGGAAAAATAGCAAAAAGAACAAAACAGACAAAAAAGATTCTTAGAGAACTTCCAGTCGAAATAGCTGCTGCGATGTCAGTCCCAGAAATACCCGAGGATGAAGATCAACCTGGAGGTGCTGAAGCACCAGCCCCCGAACAAAAGAGTCATGCAAATACTGCTGAACTGATAAATAAATTTAATGAAGATACTATTAAAGTAATTAATAACATTAAAAACATAAATCAACTAGCTAGATTTGCTTTTGATAGTTTTAGTCAAAGAGGTAAATTAATGAAATCTGAATACGCTAAAGATATTAGAAATCGTGAACAATGGCAAAAATCATTATATCGCATACATATGAATGTTGAACAAACTAGAGTTGGTGATCCACTATATCAGGATTATGTTAGTGAAATTAATAAAATAATCAAATTAGAAAATGAGAAAAAACAAAGTAAAAAACAAAGTAAAAAACCTCCAAAACAACCAGAAAAAGCACCAAAACCATCTGAGCAATCATTTCGTGATTATCCAGGATCACCAAAATCACAAATACCAGTTCTATCTCATACACCAAAGAAAACAACATCATCGAAACCAAGTGAAGAGGAAGAAGAAGAATTTCAAGACGCTCCCGGTGTAATTGGAAGTGGTTTAGGAAGTGGTCTTATTACTTGTCCCAATAATATCCTTGCTGATGTCGATCGATTAGAAATCCTCATCGGAGGAAAACGAGCTGGTAATAATTCCCCAGAAATAATTAATGAAGCAGCTGATATTTGCAGACGATTATTTACCTGGTGGTATCATGGACGTTGATGTTTATCAGTCTCTTATTAATGAAATTGCCGATGACTACTACAGCGACTGAGTATGTAATTAAATACAATTACTATAATAAAATGATCGTACATAATACTCAACGTGGACCAACTATGGTCAGGGTAATAAATTCACGATTACCAGTATATAAAACAACCTACGGAAATGGACTAGGTGATGTTGTTCAGGGTCTATTTAGAAGGATAGCCCCAAAAGCAATACCGATCGCAAAGCAACTGGGAATGAAAGCTATTGATGTTGTTCGTGAAAAAGGTATTGGTGCTGTTGGTAATGTTGCTGGTAAAGCATTTTCAGCATTAAAGATAGATTAACACGATTAATACGCAGACCTGCGGTCCGACCTCAACCTGTAAAATTACCTAGTACAGAAGTAATGCCTGCAAATGTCAGTAAAATAATAAATCAAGTTGCTAATCAAAAACTAGCAGAGTTGGCTGATGTGCCTTTATCAGAAAAAGAAAAAATATAACCTCTAGTCTGATAGCAGGAAGTGGTCTCACTTCCCGAAGTAATCTTCGTTTTAGACGATAATAAATATAATAAAGATGTTCAAACGTATATCTGATCCCGCATTTGACATGGACGCACCAGTACTTAAAGATGAGTCTGTGCGTGATTATCAGTATTATTCTTACGACGCACGAATTCCAGATCAGCGTGGACGAATTGAATTACAGGTTCAGGATACAAGTATATATTTCTTACCCGCTGAAGCATTTATTGAAGTCGAAGGTGAAATTTTAAATATTGCTAATCCTGCAGCACCAGTAACATATGGAGACGATGTTAGGGTTGGTTTTGTTAATAATGGTATTATGGCATTGTTTGACAGTGCAACGTACATGATTGACGGGAAAAATATTGAATCTATTCAGAAGGACGTTGACGTTGCAACGTCAATACTTGGTCTTGCAAGATATAGTGATGATTATTCAAGATCAACTGGTCCATCAATGATGTTTGTAAAGGATACTTCTAACTACCCTGACAATAGACAATATAATATAAGACGACCAAGAAATGCCGACGATACCGCTGACGCTGCTGTGTGGCCGGTGGTTCATGGTGCTAATCCAGAATTTAACTTAGGATTTGCAGCACGTCGATCAATGTTGAAAGGTAACAGAAGAACGTTTTCATGTTCAATTCCATTGTCACATATCTTTGGATTCTGTAGAAATGTCAGAAAAGTCATTTTCGGAGCTAAGCATACAGTTGTACTTGTACGAAAAGCAACCGACAACGATGCATTATGGAGACCCATTGGTGATCCTGGCAAAGTAATTCTTACAAAACTTTCATTGTGGATGCCGGTGATGACTCCATCAATAACTCTCTTTTATGAATCAAGGTGGTAAATCAGCATTATCGTAGTTAACAATGACCACAGATGCTATCCAGAGTAATATTAATGGTTTATTTACGTGGCAAATAGCATCACAACAAGGTGTTTCTGCGCCACGACATATATTTATTGCATTTCAAGATGCTGCACGGGTGGATGATCAAACACGTAGTATTATGATATTTGATAATCTTGGTGTTTCCGAAGTTTCCTTAAGAATAAATGGACATCAAGAACCATCCGAGGATATTTTACTGAATTTTGAACAAAATCATGTAGCACGTGTATATCATCGATTAATGACGTTCATGGGACGTGATCAAAATGTTGATACTGGTTTACAAATATCACAATTAGATTTTACAACATTATACCCAATTTATTATTTTTCGCTCGAACATTTAGATTTAACCAGACAATCTGTAGTCGATATACATTTTCGAGCTCGTGTAACAATAGGAGCTATTGCCAATTACAGAGCAATTGCTGTCATACTCAGCGATAAATCGATGTTACTTGAAGGTGCTGGTGGACGAATGAGAGTCGTTGATGCTCCAGTAGAAAACATGTAATTAGATTATTTATGAATATTATAATGTTGTATAATAATGTTAGTGTTAGTCTGACTCCTGGTCAGATTAAAAGGATACAATCAGCATCAAAAAATAATTGTGGATTAAAAATATTGCTAAAGAAAGATCAGATGAGCGGCTCAAATAAATTATCTCTTACAGAACGTTAGCTCAGGCATTTCAATGAAGCAAAAAAAATCAAATAAAGGTATAAAACTTAATCTTTCTGCGGGTGCCATTAAAGATATAATTAAGACGGGTGGTATATTTCCACTTCTTGCTGCTATACCAGCATTAATTGCCGCTGCAGCCCCAGCTGTTGCAAAGGCAGCTGCATTAGGTGCTGTTGGAACTGCTGCTGGAATGGCATTAAAGAAAGCAACTGGACAGGGAATCAAAAAAAAGGGAAGAGGTCTCAGATTACCAGGGACCTCACACTGGTACGGAAAAGGTCTAAGATTACCAGGGACAGTTTACTGATATCTCCTATGTCCAATTTTGATTTACTAGATGCTGCTAAAAAATTAAAAATTAAAAATTTTAGAGGAGTTTTCATGCGCGATCAATTACCAAAACAACCAAATAATATTGAAACAGGTATTATTAATCTCGATAAAAATTCTGGTCCAGGCACGCATTGGGTCGGATATGCAATTGATCCACGTGGAATTATTTATTTTGATTCATATGGACTAGCTCCACCAAAAGAATTCTTAAAGTATATTAGCGGCTATCAAAATACTCCAATATGGTATTCAACATTACCTACACAAACATTAACTGATCCACCAATATGTGGTCGAGAAGTACTTAACGTACTTGATGTTATATCAAAATCAACAAAACCACCCCACAAAGTTGTACATGAATATACTACGACGTCATATTTAAACAGACATTAGTAAATATAATGGTGGATATTTATGGAAGATCTTCTCGTGGTAAAGGTCATCAGCAAGTTGATTTATCTAAGTATGCAACTCTTGATCAACTCAGAAATGAAATTGATGATTTATTAAATCTCGCAAGTGTGGATCAAAATGAAGTAGTTGTTTTTCAGGATAATCAAGGACGATTAAAAACGAGTAATATACAACTATCAGATGTTCTTATAAGAATTCCAACTGTAGTCACTGATAATATAGTTATTTTTACCGATCAAGGTAAAATACAAGATTCTGGTACATCACTCAGTAATTATATTAAGAAATCCGGCGATGTATTTACAGGAGATATTAATATGAATCAGAATAAAATCATCGACATTGGAAATCCAACCGCAGATGCAGACGCCGCAACAAAGAAATATGTCGACGATCAAGAATCTAAATATGTACTGACCAACCACGGTATAATGCGTGCATTTCTCGACATGAATAATAATGGCATTAATAATCTTAGAACACCAGAATATAATTTTGATGCTGCGACGAAAAAGTATGTTGATGATAAGGAAATTCCTATTTCAACTTCGTTAAAAACAATCGGTGATGAAATGACTACACTTAGTGCTACTTTTTATAAAAATTTAGAAACGTTATTAAATTTTCGTAAAAACATAGACAAACTCATTAAAGATTTTTTTGGTGATCCACCAACCGTTGACATAAAACTAGCCGACATTAACACGAAACTCAATGATATTGCCAGTGGAATACCTAATATTGTTCAAAAAACTAATCTGATTAAAATTCCACACGGACAAATTAAAAATATCGTATATACAGTAGCATCAAAACAATCAACATGGACACCACAAAATAACACTATCAAATATACCGCAGAAGTTACTGGTATTTACAGGCTGTCCGTATTTAGTGATGAAAGATTTGCTATAATTAACAGACATATATTGCGTCATTCAACTGATTCTCTCTCTGGAATTGTATCTATATTGTTAATAAAAAATGTTGAAGAAACATTTATACTGAGAATATATAATCAAACAATAACCTCAGAGCTTTATTGGTGGCATATGGAATTTGTGGCTGAAACACCGCAATTAATCACTTAATATAATAATAATGGATCAACCTCAGTCTCGCATTGACGTTCAACGTTACAGATGCAATCAAGTATGTGAGCGTCTCACTAAACTAAATAATTTTATCGACTATTATAACAAGAAAATAAAAAAATATAAAAGACGTATAGTTGTTGTTGATGTAGTTGTTTACTCGGTTTCTGCTGTTATTACTGGAACAGGATTATTATTATCGACATTGACGATGACAGCACCTACTATTATAACCATTATCGTTTCAGCATCAACGACTATTGCTGGAGTTCTCGGTATTATAACCAAAAAGATACATACTTGTACAAATGCTAAATTGCACGATTATATGATTAAATTACACACAGTGGCAGATGCATGTTCTAAATTATCTTTATATATTTCTTCGTGTGTCAGTGATGGTGAAATATCTGATATTGAATTCGCGATGATGATGAAAACTTATGATGACGCTTTTAAAGTGATCTTTAATGATTTTAACGAATTAAATAACAACAATAATAATAATGACAGACAGGGAGTTACTTCAGCAGATCGTTATTAATACAACTCCGTCAAAAACTACGATGATATCGTTAAGTTCGACCAATCCTGAGTTTAGTGTCAATTTTCCAACCGCAATTTCTGCAAAAGAAATAGCATTAGCACAATTGCGAGTTTATTATAGCTGGCCCAATATTAGATCAAAACCATTTGGTGGACTACAACCAAATAATTCATTAATATTCGCTAATAAGAATAAGCCTGATGGAACTCCTGATTGGCAAATAGTTTCTATTCCAACGGGCAGTTATCAAATAAAACAGATTAATGATGAGTTCCAACGCAGAATTAAATCTATTACAGGAAAAGAATCTAAAATAGCAATTACCGTCTACGAACCAACACTATCTGCGGTTATTGAAATAAATTCCCCTGATTACTCCATAGATATTTATCAAAGTTCGATTAGATCAGTATTAGGTTGGCCTGAATATCCACCAGTTTATCAAACACCACCAGAACCACAGAGATCTGATTTTGTCGTAGATATTAAAAAATTTATAAAACCTCCAGAATATCGAACAGAAAAAAATGCTTACCCATGGCGACGATATTTTGGTGATGGAGTTATACATTATATAGATAAAACAGAAACCCATTTTACAAAAATAGTTGATGGTAAAAAGGTAAAATAATAGTACTTGATGTTGATGAAATAAATTCATATGCTAATACAATTAAGTCTGAACACGGACGTGTACTTAATTATCTAAGAAATTTATTTTCCAGCATTAGCAATTCCTACAACGATGACTTAAAAAATCAAATAATTGAAGTATGACAACATTTGAATCAAGTTGCTTCAGACCTAGATTTCATGAATGATATTATTGTTAACAGAGAAAAAAAATTAGTGAACATAGCAGCAGATAAACGATATAAAGATTTATATATAATTAATGAAGACGATCCACCTCGAGCTGTTAAACTAAATCTTCTGTTCACAATAACATTTCTAAAACATTTCAAAATTACGCAAGAACAACTATCAACATTTATAATTCCTGGATTTAACTCTGAAGAGCTAAAGAAATCAGTTAATGATCTTATTGATGAACAATTTAAAAGAATATGTGATTCATGGAAAAAATTAATACCTACACCAACTATTCTTAAATATAATAATGATCCACACGGTGGAGGTCGCCATATCTCACCTGGTATTGTAAATATAACAACAACAATTGCAGTCAATCTGGTATGTGACGTAATTGATGACAGTTATCAAGTAGATCTTTCAAAATCTAATCACCGCAGTGGCACTGCGGAACAGGGATATATACTATATTCATTTAGCCCTAAAGACCCGCCCGGTTGGTTAATTGTATCTGAACCAATTAACCCAATTTATTTACGAGTTCATAATCCATTTCTGACAAGAATAAATTTCAAACTCACTGACCAGGCAGGAAATATTTTGGATTTAAGACAAGAATCTCTTAATATTAATTTGTATATACGCTCGTAGAACGTCTGATTAAATATTTCCTAATATAATAAGGGAAAAAAAATCTGATTCATGAAATAGTTACAGATTTCTTTATCTGATGGGTTTATGGGACTACATTTTTTTAAATAATTATTCAGAGACTGATATTTTTTATTTTAAATAAATAATTATTATATAATGAACCAAAAAAATATAAATGATATTATTTATGCTATTAAAAAATTAAAACATAACAAAATAAATCTATCTGATAATCTCGATCCTGAAAAAAATATTATATGATTATGAAATATTAAAACAAAGAAAAATTGACAATAAATACACATTACCATCTAATTATAAATTTGTAAAATCAATTTATCAGTCTATGTTAGAATCCTTGGCGATGGTAAATGAAAAGCAGGTAAAACTATTTGCGCCTCTTGCACGTTCAATCGAAAATATCAGATCCGAACTATCTCGTGAATACGAGAAAAAGAAGATCGTGGATAATCGTATAATGCAATTAAGAAAAATTATGTTATTTGATTCTGTCAAAAGTGAAAGTGACACCGAGAGCAGCGACGGTGAAGGTAAAATATAGAGTCGAACTATATACAATTTATTTGTTAAGAGTACAGAATTAGATATATTCAAATATTATCTGCTGATCGAATTTTATTGAATATGCTGATCTAATAATATTATCTGCAACACGTTTTACTGAAGCAGAATTCATGCCAAAATATCTGGCAGCCGAATTAATTGATGGGAAAATTATTTCCTGTCCTGTCTGTATATTTACAGACCTAATAACTCTTGCGTCCTTAAAATGATTATTAACACCATTTTTTCCACGTGCAGAATTCTGACTAGGTGTAATAACTTGCAGGTTGGATAACCGATTATTTTTGGGATTTCCGTCAATGTGATCAACTACAAATCCATCTTTGATCAATCCAAAATGACATTCATATATGAATCTACTTGATAAGTATTTTTTTCCTTTAGCAACATTAAATCTAAAATAACCAGCATTATCAAGATTACCGACTGGTTTTTTCAATCTGCAATGTCTGATTACACCATCTCGGGATGCTTCATAATTTGTATATACTGGATGTTTCACAAATTCATATTTATTACGAAATGCTTTTTTTCTTAATTCTCTTATAATATCATCGTCGATCATTTCATCATAAGTCTGATTTGTCTGAGTCATTTTATATAATAATATTATTTGTCTAAATCATTATTTTGAAATCTGACCAGATAATCCTCCTCTGTCTTTATAGGAGATTTACCTAGTGATGTATTATTTTTTTTTGTCATAATATCGTTTTAATTCCCTGTATTTTTTTCCGCCACATTTTAGACACAATTGAGTTTTTCCTCTGACTCCAACACCACACTGAATACACGGTATTGGTCCTGTACTTCCATTTTTGATACTCTGTGCATGATTTCCGCAGTATTTGTTTACGCACGATTTATTACAAAGAGAAGTATATCCAATTTTGAGCCAAGCACATTTGTTCTTTGTTTCAATCATTATATATATACTAAAATTTTAATTTAAATACTTGTCTTAATTATATGGAGAAATTATCGGCAATTGAACCTTCTCATACTAGATTTGATCTTGACAGACTATCAGAATATAAATATAATACTTTGATGCAAGATTTGGCATTAACAGATGAGGATATAACCGAACGTATTCGTGAAGCAAAAAATGAATTTCGTGACGATGGCGCAGTTCATGTATGGTCAACATTCAGAGTCGGAAATGTTACTAATATAATGAATGACAAACGAGGAAAAATAATTATTAATTACCTTGATGATAAAAAATATTTTATTTTAATAAAATTTATTGTAAATACAAAAGAAGATATTTGGATTATTCGTGACAAACGCGATCCAGTACACATACAATCAGGAAATAATATTGTTCTCTTAAATAATAAATCTAAGCCCGGAATACTGACTGGTATTGATAAGGTATATTATGAACGGAGCTGCCCAGTTACTGCAGTCGTATATGCAATATATCCGCTGAATAATAAACCTGACGTCGGGGATCTAAAACCTATGAAATTGTCAGAATCAAGAATAAACTGTGTAGCTGAACGAGTTACAGAACATTTTACAAATGCGATACGTGGTAATGGTTTAACAGATTTACGACGTAAAAAAATAAATACTTGGGCAGAATCAGTTAAAGATAAAGGAGCGTCTATCAAAGATGTCGCTGAACTAGAAAAGAAATTAAGATTTCCAATAACGGTAAAAACGCTGACGGGAGAGATTTTATATAAACCAAAATACACAAAAATGGAGCTCCAATAGATATTATTGATCATAATTCACACGCATGGACCTCAGCAGTAACAATATTTCCACGAGATAGAAAAGTTAAATTTTATGATGGTCATATATTTGATTTTATCAAAAATATCAGTAAAAGTGACCCTGTATCCGTTTGGTTATTTCAAAGTTCAGAATATGGTCATTACGATCAGTTTGTACGGCCTAATGGTGATATTTACCGTATAGAATCTCTTAATGTAGAAATGGAAAATCTTGCGCTGAAATATACTTCGGACGATGTCAAAGTTAGACTATTATTAAATAATTGTTTTACAGTTCCATCTGTAGCGGCTCATTTCGCTCAGGAGAAAAATTTATGGAAACCAACACGATCGGAATTTCTTGAGGATATTCATAAAAGCTGCGTAGAATATGGACACGGAGGATTATGGAATACTAAATACAACTATAGTGACGTTATATCCGTCGATATGGTAGCATGTTATCCTGGAAGTTTTCTTGGATACGGAGAATGTTCTAAATACTTTAAGAGATTCGGACATCCATCACACGAAATGACCAGGGTTGCAATAAATGGACATTTACCAGATTTTGATTTAACAGGATTTGCTCATGTAGAATCATTCGAATTTGCAGAAAATCTCCATCCGATTACTTATATTTGGTTTGGAAGACATTTTTCAGAGCGATGTTGGGTTCCAATAGTACTATTGCGATATATGCTTGATGTTGGAATTTTAATATCTTTACAGGTGAGTGAGGCCATTATATCATATAGTCCACAGAAACAAATTTGGTTACCAGAACCAAATAGATTTAATATTGATGATGTCAGGAATGAATTCCCTAATCTTAATGAAGATGATATTATTAAAATTACTAATAATATACGTAAATGCAGAGACGAGCATGATGAAAAACTTGCAAAAGATCTTGGTAGAAGGATAATTGGTAAAGTTACTCAAGGAGGAACCTATGATCATAAAAGACACTGTACAAGATTAATTATGGACGATGCTGAACTCGATTTTATAATTGCTGATACAACAGAAAAAAATACATTTATAAATCGGAGTAATGCTTATTTGTCAGACGGAACCAAACTAGGTACAATTGTGAGTTATCTTGATGGTGACTCACCACAATTTACTCATTTAAGATCATCTATGTTGGCATATGTTTCTATAAATCTGTCTATGATAAATAGATTTTCTCGTGATGCTGTCAGAGTCGCCACGGATTCATTTTATATAAATAAAAAATATACGGATTTATTAAAACCGCTACTTGGTAATGGTGAATGGGGGTCATGGAGAATAAAACAAGAAAATATACTTAGTTATTCTGAATCCGCCGACGTTGAAATTAAGGAAATATATCACAAAAATAATATTCAAATATCACCATCTGTATACGATCCTGTATCTAGACATAAAACCGTTTATCTTAATGGATGCGGTGGTTCAGGTAAAACAACACGTGTGATTAAATTATTCATGAATAATAATTCGGATATAATTGTTTTGACACCGACACATAAATTAGCCAGAGAAATAAAAGAACGAGGAGTAAAATCGTGTACTTATCATAGTTTCTTTAGATGGTGTGGAGACACATGGACTCCTGAGCAAATGGGTGAGAAATATATACCTAAATATATTATATGGGATGAGATATGCACGGTGTCGTTAGAAATATTAAAAACATTTCTTGAATGGCTATTGACGAAAAATACTGCTATAATAATGTGCGGTGATCATGGTCAACCACCACCTTTTATTGGACAGTCTCCACATGAATGGCTGAAGAATAACGTAGATTATTATCAAGAAATAAATGATGACCATAGAGCTATTGATGAACCGCTGAAGGAATTTAAAAGACTAATCAGACTACAACCAGACAGAGTACAATGTGAAATAATGCGAGGAGTAATTCCAGAGACTTCTATGAGTGATTTTCTAAATTTATGGAATCCCGCTGATTTAATAGTTGCAAGTAGAAAGATAGTTCGTGATGAACTACAGGATAAATTATTTCTGTTACATAAAGAAAAGTTTTTAGATTTACCGGTACCATTATGTTATCGCCCAGCAGATACTCGACGACAGAATATTGATGTTGAAATTCCTGGTGGAGACACTGAAAGTGTCCGAGTACAGAATCTTGTCTTGAATGATATTGTTTTAGTCGATATTAATGTCGTTGAGAATGCACTGAATATGAATAAATCACCGTGGACGTTAGGATATGCTATAACTATTCACTCATCACAGGGGTTAACTATTTCTGATACAAATATTTGGATTATAGATGATCGGATTGAATGGTCGAATTTAGTTTATCTCGCAGTTTCTAGGGTCAGAAGAATATCTCAACTACATAGGGTTATTATAAATTTTACAGAAAATAATAATCAGACTGTTAATAATGACGTAATAAGAAAAAACTATCTGGTTATAAGCAGTGTGACAAAAAAATAATCGTGATTTTGATATTGATGTTGAATTTATTATAAAACTAAAACAACTACAAAATAATCATTGCGCAAGTTGCAACTGTAATATGTCATGGCAATATTCGAATAATAATCCAAGACAATTTACCGTAGACAGAATTAATAGTGATCTTGGTCATACACGTGATAATGTGATGCTGACCTGTCTCGAGTGTAATCGACGTCGGGGCGCTGCACGCCCTGGTTCTGGTTATGTAATTGTATGTGGTGGTCATTGTGTGTCTTCAGGGATTACCTGTAATTGTTCACGTACAAATCCACGTTGAGGTGCGGTAGAATCTAATCTGTAAATTGGAGGTCTACCAGTGGATCTAACTACACCAGAAATTGTATGTGTAGTCACGCTCCAGATAGGATCAGTTGCTCTTTTTTACCACCTTCAAGTTCACCAGGTTCGTATAAATATCTTACAGTTGCATTACCTAATACTGGTTGAGGTTGTTGTCTGTCATTACTACGGGGCATATATTTTTTTGTGATCGCAATAGAAGGTTTCATGGAAGTTGAACGAGTAATTTCATTATTTAATGCAGCTATCACACTTGGTAACCTTGCAACCCATTCACGAGATCGCTCACCAGATTTAAAGTTAGTAGATATTTCTTTTGCATATTGGTATCCAAATAACCGCTCGGCAAGTGTTCGATTAAATCTTTCAACAATTGCCTGATCACGATGAATTTCAGTATGTCCTCGTCTAATTTTAACGTTATGTTTCTTCATTAACGATAATACTATTCCAAGAAATTCTTTGCCAGGATCAACCTGTAATAACTGTGGCCATCGTAGACCACCTTGTGGTCCAGATCCTCGCTGATAAATTCGTTCAAACGCAGATGAAACTTCAGACGCTGTCTTTGTTGATAATGGTTCAGCTTCTTTATATCTACTTGCAACGTCAACGGCAGTTAATGCGTATTTGTATGTGCG
>JAECUM010062987.1:0-24021 GCA_016617855.1 Megalonaias nervosa
TCAACAAATCCTCTGTCTGGTTCCTGCTGCTGCTGTTGCTGCTGCTGCTGCTGCTGTTCTCTCTGTTTCTGAAGTCTGTACTTCTCTGTCCATTCTTCTTGTGCGTTCTTGATTTCCTCTCTGAAAACCTCTTCTACCGGGTATTGGGCTATTATTAACATCCTGACATTCTCTTTCTCTTCGGGCTTTGGTATCAGGTTTAGCCTGACACGATGCAAATTCACATAAGCTTCATTCACCTTGGCTAGTCTGGAAGACATGTTCATATGTAGACGAGTCAACCATGGATGGCCAGACTGTTGTTGTTGTTCTTTGGAATTAAAGTGGCTTGTGTACATATTGTACATGTGCCACTGTTTAATGCCTGCATGGCAGGCTGTTAAATATTCCTGGGAGAGGGAATGAGAGCCACCTCACCCAGGCCTTAATGCACTCAATGAGTGCTGCTAAATGAGCCGTCAGGCAGAGAAACGGTAACTGGTGTGTTTCATATTGCCTGAACGGATGTCTTGATGAGTGGGAATTGACCCCTCACGCACTCATGATACAGTCGCGTATATCAATCAGGTTTCTGAGTGGGATTCGAGGCAGAATAATACCAACATGGATCTAATCCATAATTTTCATGACTACCTTCACGAAAACTATCGAAAACATCTGCTAGTGTCGTACAACCAAATTTATTCCAAATTTCCTATGCATATTTGTACTCGTCATCTGTAATATTTTCATTTTTTAACTGAGAGTAAAATTTATCTTTGTTAGGAAGAGAAGTTTCATCAAATTTGGTCCAGTCGTCGAGATACTCAGACGGAAAGACACCTTTTTTGTCAGAGATACGTAGTCTCCACCAAAGCAACTTTTTAAATTATTGAAACTGCTACAACCTTTTACAAGCTCATCTAAAGGTGCTGCCATATATTGCAGACTGTCGATGAAACGTAATTTGCCAGGCGTAACTGACATAAACTTTTCAAAATTGTTTGGAATTCATGTTATTATGTTATTTAATTCTACTTTAGATTTAATTTCTCATCGCCAAATGCTTCGACAATGATATGACTATCATAACCACGAAAATTATGTAAAACGACAGGAATAAAATCTGGCGCATGAAATTTCAAATTACAATTGTTATGAGCTGCTCCGCGATATTGGGCGATTAAATGACAGTGATCGCGCACTTTATAGTTACCTAGAGGTTTCTCGCAGACATGACAATTAACTGCCTCATCAAAATCAAGTTGTTGTTTAAATGTTATTTTATTGGAGCTGTTTTAGATAATCTGTTGAAAATTTTATTAACATCGTCTATTAAATTTTTTAGTAACCACAAGGCAGGAATTTTACATCTGTACAATTTTGTTGGACTTAAATATTATCGTTAGTGCAACAAACTACTTTAGAAGCTGCTCCACAGGGAACATGTTGTATTTTTCTGGTGTTTGATTTTTTGGATCATTTTTAGCACCTGTCACAGGAACAAGTGGACACTCGAAATCAGCATAAATAACAAACGGAATATTTAATTTATGATTATAATTATTTAATTTTAATTCTTTTTTTCTCCTGGCATTGTTATTTTTTGAACATTAACACAGTATTTAAGATGCTCTTGCAGTATTTCATCTTTAGAAAAACCTTGTAAACAACGGTAGCAAAAATATTTCTTATTTTTATTTTTATTATATCGTCTGCCAACTATGCCGTTAAAATTCTTATCCAGCTGCAATGTTCTATATAAAGTAATAAATTTGTTGTATTTTGTGAAGCAAATGTTGAAATATATCTCGGGTAAACATTTTCTTTTTCATCTAGCCCAAGAACATTTATTGAAATATCGTTTTGTTTTCAAACTTTGGTATCTGATTCTCTACCACTGGAAAAGTTATCCCATTAAAATTTAGCTCGTCTTTGTACGGCAAATATTTTTCAACGCGATCAGAGTTACAACTTTGAGGATGTCTAGCAGACAAAATTGCCCAACGTTAACATTCGTTATCCTGGTTTTTGACATTTTTGCAACATTCTTTCTTTTTAATTTTTTGAGGGAGATCAACGTCAGAACTACCGCGAAGCGTGTTATATTTCACTGTGTGAAATAAAACTTCTTTCATCATTTCAAATTTCCAACCTGATCCTGATACAGTAAATTCCTCCAATTGTTTACTTATTTCTTGATGTATTTTATCAGCGACAGAGGAAATATTTGTTCCAGCTAATATTTTTAATGATTTAGCTGTTAAATATGGTTCAGCAATGTCGTTGATGAAATCTACATTTTCAAAGAGTATAACAAGTATATCTTTCTGAAGTGCATGTAACTTTGATAACATAACATGATACTGCACTATTAGCTTGATACCTTTATGACCTGCAAGTTCTCGCGTTACAGTTGGATGCAGAAGATGAAACAAATTTGTAGAGTTAAAATTTGTTAAAATATTTTGATTATCAAATTTTTAACTGTAATCGTAACCGAAAAACGCAGATTCCGATTCACCTTGCATCACCATCATGTCAACAGAGCAAGAATGTCCTGATAAACATTTTCTCACTGCCTCAGCTAGTTCTTGGTAATTTAATATATTAACTTTCTGATGATACTTTATCTTTTTAGTTATTTATTATTATAAATTAGATAAAAATGTATTATAATATGAATTTAATGAAACGACTTGCTAATATTTACGCGGACGATAATTTTACACGGCGATTAACACAATTGCAAATGATATAAAATGTGAGTCGGTTGGTTATACAGAAGATGACATTTTATTTAACAATAACGATGAACAAGACGAGATCGTGGACATGGTTGATAAAAACAAAATACAGCAGACCGACAACGGGACGATATAATGTTAAGTATGATATCGCCGAAAAACTAATAAATTTAATTTTACTGGTGCCGAGCAACAAATATTTTGGCAAGTTATAAAACCTTTACTTAATGTGAAAATTGCTGGCCAACAACGGAGCATAAAATATGATTTTATTTTTGTTAAAATATTTAATTTAATGCCAGTCGATAATGCAAGAAAATTACATTTAATGTCGTTGTGTAGATCGGTCAGATGTAAATCTGTACTGCTAAAATACGAGCAAATTTAAAACAATATTATTTCGATATAGATTTAGTTGGAACCCAGATGTTAAATTTATCGCTGTATCCTCTGCATTTAATTAAACATTTATTGCCTTTTTCCTGATAAATTTTTCAATAACAAATATATCTTGCTCAGTTTTCTGCTGTTCCTGCTCGTAAAAACTATCAGTTATAGGCTCACCCAATAAATCCTTCAGCGCATATGTTACAGGTATAGTCAGTAAAACTTTATCAACAACAAATACTTCTTCGCTCCAGTTTGGAGTAAATCCTTTTTCAAATGTTTTTTTTCGTCAGAGAAATTCTACCTTTATCACCAACTTTAAATTTATGTCTGCGGTACATGTTTTCATTTGCAAGAATCGGATTTTTAATTGCATCATTTGGTGACATTTTTATTGATCTGTGCTTCCTGTTATTATATTTATCAACAATCTGCTGTAGAATGTGAATATTTTTATTTGTATTTTTGGCTGTCAAATATTTATGTATCATCTCGTTTAGTGTACGATTAAATCGCTCGACGATAACGCTCTTACCTTCATTTCCAGTAACATATTTTTTATGTTATTTTGCTCCAAAATCTGCTCAAAGTTTTTATTAAAAAACTCCGCTCTATGATCGGTCCAGATTCTGTTTGGTTTTCTTTCTGTACTTGTTATTATTTGTTTTAGTGCATCAGTTATCGATGTTCCTGTTTTATCTGAAACGGGTACCCTAAATGCGTATTTACTAAAAACATCTACAACATTAAAAAGTTATTTTTTTTTATCGTTAAACTGAGGACGATTTGACACATCAACTAAATCTATCGCCCAGATATCGTCAACGGCATCTGCGACAACTTTACGTCGCGGAAACTCTTTTTAGGTTTGTGTAGCTCTAATGCCAGCGATTCCATCGCTCCGAGTCCGAGTTTATATTTTGTTCCAATAAATCCCTGCACCAGCCTTGTATCAAGTCGTTCTTTTATTCCTATTGGTTTCATGTCGCGTAGTTCATCTAGCATTACTTTATGGCAGATGTGCCTATCTTGTTCGTTATCACGGTAGCAGATATCTTGACGCATTGCTGTTGCATCAACTTGATTGTAAGGCTCTTTTCCGGGCAGCGGATTATCATTTTCATCTAGTTGTTTATCTAACGGATTATATGGTCCAGTGTATTTAGGGCCTGGTAATGTCCAACCTAATTTTGGTTTTGGTAGCTTGCCAATTAATTTATGTATATCTCTATACATGTTCCAATTATTTCTTTGTTGTTGGATTTCTGATAGTATGTAACAATTTTATTTTCCTCCAGACAGAGATCTCTATCACAATCACATTCGCATATCATTATTTATTAATCATCTACTAAAATAACCTTGTCGCACATTCCAGCTCCGGGTAATTTCTTTAAAAACATACTATTTCTTTTTCCACACATTGCACAAATACATTTTAGCATTATCCGCTTATTTTTTGTTGTTTTTTTATTTCTGTTGTTTCATCTTTATTTTCTGTTTTAGTTTTGCATTTGAGACAAGATGTTGACATATTCCTTAGTTTAGATAAAATTAATTGCAATCTCATCATTAACGTGAGAAGGCTGATTTTCAAACTGTAAAATAAATTTTAAAAAATTGAATTTAGGCTGGGACGTTTGTTTTATAAACATTATACAATAGTATCCACAAGCTGATGTTCCAATTGGCTGACTCTGATTAGACGAATAATTTTTTATTTTATATTTTTTGTTGATATATTTTTTTACTACATCACTGGGAGGAATTCCAAACAAATGAAAATAGTTGTTATTGTAAACTGCTACCCAGTGTGTGCCAGATCCGTCGTTAAAATCTTGTATATTTATCACACACGAACCACCATCTGGTGCATTGTCAAGTTCATCTTTGGAATAAACTCCGTGGAAATTTTTATTTTTTTTAGCTTATCAAGTATATCGAAGTTACTTAACACGGGTGTGTTCCTAGTAATGTTAGTCCTCGACCTATTCCCTGCAGATTGGGCAACAGACTTCCCGCTCCTCCGCCAGTAATGGTCCTATAAATCCGCCTTTTTGTTTGGTTTTCGCGATCGCGTCATTTTTTTTTTTTCGTTGTTGTCTTTCTTTTTGTTGTCTTTCGTCGGGGCAGAATATGAAAGTGTTAGAGACAAATTTTCTTTATACCGTCTCCAGAGACAGCCTTTTTTGTTGAGCCAGATACTGCGCCAGATGCTGCTGCTAATCCTAATGTACCAATTATGGGCAAAATTTTAGGTTTTATCGTTTTGGCTATTGTGGCTATTGCCGGACAAAGAGAACCGCCAATGCAATTATTTGTAACGCGCCTAGATTTAAAACAAACTGTTTACCGCGATCGTATTTATGTATCTGTGTTTCAGTTAGCATTAATTTTGTTAAAGTTCCGCCTGTTGTCAATGAATTAATTTTGTAGTGATACCGGCCTATATTTAGCAATAGCAGCCGCTAATTTTTTCACATGACCGTCAGTCAAATATGTTTCTTTTTCGATGTATTTTGTCATATATCAAGAGAGTTATATTAAACTCCAAGTTTTTTTCAAACTTGGACAGTCATTTTACCTCCGACAGAGTCAATTGTTTTGAATCTGTAGCTGATCACAAGCGCATAAACGTACAACGCATCTGGAACCATACCTAATGTCCAGGTAATTTCAATATAAGCTGTCGAATCAACACCTCGCTCGTTGCGTTTACTAATATCAAAATAAAATATCGGATAAAGGGAACGAAATTCCTCTACTGATATTTGAGATCAATCTTCAACGTTCTGATATTTCTGCACTGCGTCCATAAGATACATATACGGTCGAGTAAGATTTTTATTAGCGTCATCCGCGAAATTGCCTTCTATCGCTCGTTGCGGATACTGCTTGGAGATTATCCTGGCGTATATTCTCCTAGCATCAGCGTTATCAAATATTGCGTTATTTTGTTGCTGGTTACAAATAATTGTTGTGGTAGTTGTTCTCTTGACGTTGTTGTGACGCGCCATGTGTAGTCGGTAATATTTGGAACTGCAGTCTGATATATTTTATGTTGCTGAAAATAAATTTTCTTTGTATATTTTTGAAGCATATCATTTAATTCTACTGCTTTTGTGAATGACAGTGTTATTCGTGCCATCCATAAAGCAAGTTTGTTTATAATAAACTGTACATAAACACCGCCAGCTAGAAGTAAACAATCATTTTGTTCTGCCCGATCTAAAATAAGTGTGTCTTTGACTCCACAAAACACTTTATTGCAATCGAGACAAGATCCAAATATTGTACTCAATGGCAGCATCATTGTAATTTGACGTGATCCTGGTGCAAGTGTCTTTCTCCTAGCATAACAATCATTGTAACGTATATTTCTTACGGTAATTGCGTTATTAATCAAATCTAACATTGCAACACCGTCCGCAGCTGTACCTGGTGGTGTTATACCAAGATTATTACAAGCAGCAGTAAGTGAAACTCTTGTAGAGTCTGCGTTAGCGCCTGCAGCTGGTAGGGATATACCAAAATTGACAGCATTAGCAATAAGAAAATTTCTTACAATTACAACATCTGCAGCTGCATCAGCCCCATGCGCTAAAGCTCCTCTTGAAATAAAATCACCTGGTGAAGCTTCACCAGCTCCAGTGTCCTTAAACCACGTCATGTTAGTTGCAGTCGATCTAGCGTAATCGTCACTAAACGAAATAATACTTTGTATTGTACTTGCAACTTGTAGGTGACTTGAAATATCTTCCACTGCTTTATTAGTTAGATGATACCTGGCAATTTTAAATAGGCTCCAACTGTTGTTTATGAGAGCTATTTCTGCTCCAGTTACTATTGCAGCAAGTGGATTAGCTACTGTCATAATCTGACCACTAACTTCCAACATTGCTTTATGAGGCAAAAGAAATACATCCTCGTCGCGTGTATTAAATGTTCTAACGCCAACTTTATTAGGCTCATTTGAATTTTCGTCGAGATATTCAAGATACTCAAATTCTGTTACTGTATCATCTAAGTCATAGGTCTCCGCCAAGTCGAGGTAATCTTTAACAGATATTTTTTACTCATTAGATTATGTTAAAATTTGGTGCTGTTGCCTTAGATATTAATATTTGTCTAATTTGCTCTCCTCTTGGCGATAAAAGATTTTTTGTTGTCCTTATCATTGCACGTCGTATTTCTTCCGTCAGTGCGATTTCTGATATAACTTGTTTTATTTCTGGCCTGTTGCCTTTCATTTTATCAGCTACTTTTTGTCCCACCGCAGTTCCAGTGGCAGAAACAGCTCCGGTCGCAAAGGCTTTTGATGCGTCCAATGCAATTGGCGCAACTTTATGCGCTATTCCAGGAGTATTTTCAATAATTTTAGTAAATATATTTCCTACAAATCCTCCAACTGTTTTTCTTCTGTAAACTTTTTCTTTGTCTCATGTTATACAATGAGGTTGTACAAAATCACTCAACGCGCCTACGCAACGAGTAGGTGTAGGTAATAAGTAACAACTTCATTGTCAAGATCAAGTTGTTGTCCAGACTGATCCGTCAATTGCATATTTATATCTGTTTTTTAATCTTCAAAACATTTATCGGATAATAAATGACCTGCCGTGGATTAATTTGCAGAAGTGAACCCGACGGAACGTCCGGCGAGAAACTGTGTATTGTTTGTCTTTTACTGCCTTTAGCCGAGTAAGATCCATATGCAATTGAGCAATTTATTAATATTGTGTTTGTGTCAGTTACATTTACTGGCAGATCACCGTCATATGTTACAGTTTGTTCCGTATTTGAGCAGTGACTCAATGCTTGCTGGCGATGAAAAATCGCCCATCATATTATTCTTTAATGATATTCTAACGCGTAACGTGTTATAATTTGGTGTCAACTCAAAGTTGTCAGCGTCCACTGTGTTGTTTCTTGCAATAACCTCTTTTATTGTTTTATTTAGATCAGTGATATTATAGGAGCCTTGTGGAATTGTAAATCTTATCCATGACGATAATTTCGATTGAAATGTAAATTCATCATTAACATTAGTTTTCAGGTTAGCCATAGAATGCCACGCCGTGCAGGAAAATAGTCCAATTTCATATTTTTTTTTCAGGATCCAGTTGTATTGGAGGAATATAGTTCACTGAAAAATTTGCGCTATCTTTTGCAGCGCTTGCGATGCTAGATTCGAGTAATAAAGTTGTTGACATCTTTATTTATTATATTATATAATCTATGCGATTATATCGCGGCATAAAATTTCATTTCGTCCGATGCTAGTAATTCTTTCGATCTTAGATGATCAAATATATCAACTACTTCTTTGTCAATTTCAGCACCAACATTTTCAGCTTCTTTCGAGGATATCAAAGCATTAATCTGCCGATCATATCAGCTGTTGAGGTAAATACTCTTACTCCAGTTCCAACGGTTTTTACTGCGACGATAATCATGATAATCAAACCAACTTTTAAATCTCATTCCTTCGTTACGTTTAGTATTAAATCTCATTACTGCACTCCTAAAAAACAGAAGCAATAACGCTTTTTTTAAAGGTGTCCTCATATTTATAAAGATCTTCAATTGTTGTAACTTGTTTATATCTTTGTAAGCTTGCGCACCGGCGTTTATAATAGCGTCTACTTTTTTTAATTAGTTCATCGTATCTGTCTTCTTCCCAATTTTCAATATTATCAACGTTATTATTATGATTAACTAAACAATCATCGTATTCCTGATCTGTTATTCCAACTTGCGCTTGATTTAAAATAATTTTTCTTCGTTGTTCAATATCTGATACAACTGCTCGATGTTGTTGACTAATATCCATTGTCACTCCTTCTGGATCAAATGTTGTTTCTTGACTCTCCGTCACTGTTGGCTGTAACATTTCTCTGATTTCACGTGGATTATCAATTAACCGATCTAGTTCAGCTTGTCTGACAACAGGGTAATCTATATTCTCCACAAGTGGCATGACCAGTATTCGTTCTTTATCTATATCTTTTGCTTTGGTGCTCAAAATATTAAGGTGATGAGTGTACCTGCTTTTCTTTATTTGATTAATAGCTTTAATGTAAAGATCGGCGATAATACTGTGTCGGAATTTTCTAACACTTTCGTGATAATTTGCATTTTCTGGCACTACTTCTTTGATATATTTCTGACTTTCTTTCGCTATCTCCGTTACCTTTTTAATTTTTTCATCAGCGTTGTATTCTTTCTTTAAAATCTCGTTTACTCTTGAATCCTTGAAATTGTGTTTTTCGTTGAATAACTTGTACTCACCATCTCTTATTTCGTTGTTTATACTTTCTAGAGCAGCTTCGAATCTTTCTCTGTCTTGAACATCCAATCCATGCTCTTTTCTAAAGGCTTCATCTTTCTCACGCATCTCCCTTAAAGCTTTATCAGTTTTACTTTCCGTTTCTTGTTGTTGTTTTTTTATATCCTCCATCATTTTCATCATCTCATCCAACCTTCTTCCCGTTGGCCCAACTTCCACCGTCTGCGATAATCTTCGTTCAAGCGCTAACGGATCATGAATCAACCGATCTATCTCAGTTTGTCTTCTGCCAGGATTAACCATATACTCTGTAAGTGCCTTAGCCAACCTTCTTTTTTTCTTCCTCAGATCTTGCAATAATTTTTCCAGTAGCGGTTTCTTGTTGTTCTTTAATTAATCCAAGTAAACATTTTTCCTGTATCTATTTTAAGATCTTCTCCCGATGGCGGTAGTGTTTCTGGTTGTTTTCCAAGTAAAGCCTCAGTAACTGGTTTCAAAGCTCTACTTGATTCTCCAGGGGCAACTACTTGTCCACGTCGTGTTTCTTGAACTTTTTTCCTAAATTCTGCATGAGATTGAGCAATTGTTTTAGATCTTCTATATATTTTCTGTACTTTGCTCGTTTATGCATTATTATTCAATAACAGTTTGATAACACTTTACTCTAGATACTTTTCACTATAGCAGCGGAACAATTTTTTTTTTTTTGATCACGTGCAAATTTATCGAATAAAAAGAAATTACATTTATCTTTCGTTGCCTTATGATACAGGTCAATAAATTTATCTTTTGTTACGTCGCCACATTGCTCGTTTGCAATATTTCTGACGTCAACGCTGTCGAGTCCGGGAAATAATATAAAGCAACCGGTATTTCGTCTAATAAATTTAACGACGTTGTAAAACCCTGAGCGAGATAGAGTTACATCTTTTATTACGTTTCAGTGAAACATAAGATCTTATTTTATTCATCTCTTCATTGTTAAGTGGAATATCATGAAAAGCAACTATCTTATGCTCATCTGAGTCAAGATGATTAACTGGAATAAGTTCCTCTGGTGGTCTAATAATAAAAAAATCTTCACCAGCCTCAAGATCATCCCGAAGCTTGTTATTGTATTCGCTCAATAATTCGTATTTATCCTGCTGTAGATTAATTGTGTAAATATAAACTCTGTCATAGTTAAAATTATCGCCTAGCAGTAGATTCATCAGCAAATTTGTTTTCCCCGATCCAATTCTCCTAACAACGAGATAATGACAATCTGGCAGATCATTGTTGTGTTTATGTTGCACCAGCCGTTCTGTGTCAAAATTTAACATCGACGATGGCTTTGATATTGTTATAAACTAAGTTTATATAAAATTGTCAGACAATAAACAAATAATGAGCTATTATACGAAAAATTTGGAACAACATTGGGAGATTCATCGGCTGTAAGTACAACAATAACAAATGGCAACATTGCTTTATCAGGCTACTTGAAAAAAAACTGGCGATACAATGACAGGAATCCTATTTATGTCAAATCAACGAATACTAGGTTTAGAAACAAATTATCCGGCAATAAATGTTGTTAATACACAAGCTGTTAGTTATGCAAAACTAAAATCTGTTGACGATAATAAACTATCATTGACAGGAGGAACTTTAAGCGGTAGCCTAGATATATCAGGAAAAAAAAAATATAAATTTGGAAACCGCATATCCACCAGCAAACTTAAATCAAACACAAGCGGTAAGTTATTTACAGTTGAAGTATGTGGATGGCAACAAGCTTGACAAAACCAGTGCAACGGTTACAGGTAATATTAACATGTCGAGTAAAAATATTATTGGGTTGGAAACTGCGTATCCACCAGCAAATGTTGATAATACACAAGGTGTAAGTTATGAGCAACTAAAATCTGTTGACGATAACAAGCTTAACAAAGCTGGCGACACAATGACAGGTAAACTGATAATGAGCAATAACTCAAAAATAACCGGATTACCGACAACCGCACCAGCAGCTAATGAGACTGATGCTATTACTTACGCTCATTTTAAAGAAGAACTCACCCCGTATTTAAAACGATCCGGTGGACCAATGTCAGGCGATATAAATATGAGAAAAAATATTTAAAAAAAGACGACATTTATTCCAGTTAACCGTAATGATCTGACAAATAAAGCGTATGTTGACAGTCTGTCCAGTGCAGTAAAAGGAACCAAAAACAATGTTGGGTACATTCCAACACTTTTTAAGGCAAATGACAACTAAGTTGGGTTTGAGGTAAGCGCATCGACACATTGTCCTAAATACTATTCTCGTCACGCTTTCTCTGATAGATAAGAATGGACGACTAACGAAGAAGTTGAAAACCTTTGGATTAAAATTAAATGTCCTATTGCAGTTGCTATTTGGCAATTTCATTTGCGAGGTCGGTTAAACTCTAGTGTTGGTCGAATTTATAATTGGCGATTGGAAGGATCAAACGATGATATCAACTGGACAACACTGTATAGCACAGAGAACACGTATATTTTAACAACAGAATATTATACAATTCCAAATGAAAATACTGTTACCAAGCACTTGTATTTTCGAATTTATATTGTCACGGCTGAAGATCTCTTTCCGGAGTTGACAGCAGTTCAAATATACACACTCGATGATCAAATTTAATCTAATATTACATAATAAATGTTAGGACTACCAATTATAATCGTTGCGAGAGAATTTTATGATGATATTTTTAACCCCAGCGTAATTTTAAAGCCCAGCTCATTTACAGACGATATCAATAAATCACAAGCAATAGATACTATACGAATTATGAAAAATCTTAGCATTAATTCGATGAATAATCCAACATTATCAAAAGCTGAAGAAAAAAAAAATTATTCGCGTTATGCATATGCGAGAACCACAACTAATAATAGCAATAAGAAACTTTGATATTATAAGCAGACACTGTCATCCCGATGATTGTCTAGAAGAGTTAAAACAAGCTGAAACCCTGCTAAAAAAATATTGCTCGAGCTTGACAAGGAAAATATTGATACAATAATTCAATCAGATCTAATAAAAAAAACCGAGCTTATGGTGAAAAAGCGTCGGAAAAAAACGGATCAACAATAATCATGATAGTCTCGACGAACTAGCGGTATCTAAAACAACAAAATTAAAAAGAAACAAAGAGCTATACGATAGTTTTTCAAAACGAACATTTTTTAGGTATCTCGGTATGTACTATCACGACAAGGAAACACTAGTTAAAATCGCCAGTACAGCGGATACAACGTTAATTTAGTAAAGTATACTCAAACGCAATTCTACCAATGATACTTTAAGAAACAGAAATCGATCTGATTATTGTTAACAAATCTCTACAGATATTGATGATTTCAGTGATGATGAGTGAGAAAAGTTTTTTGAAGAAGCCAAATAAATAAAGTTGGAAGAAACAATTCATTCTTATTACGACATAAGTAAAGAAGATGATGTTCCACTTCCATCGCTCCAACTCTCTAGACAATTGTCATTACGAAATTGTTACAATGAAATTGAGAAAATGCTCACAAAACCATACGAAAAATTAATGTTAAAATTAGCTTATATTATTGGTCTTCTCACAATTGAACGAGACAGACTCCAAAAAATCAATGCTAATAAATTTCGTAGTCGTATACGCAATTATCAGACAACATCTTGTCCTCAAAAATTTTACGTTGGATCAAAAAGGTTTGATACTCGGGTTTATTGATGAAACAGAAAGAGAATACGGTAATTTGGTGAATGAAACAGATTTGTATGAACGTGAAGTAGAAAACATGTTTGATTCCTACAGTTGGTTAAAGAAAAATTAGGTACAAGCAGATAAACGATACGGTGACACCTTGTTGGATGTTTATAACAAGTACAGAGATTTTATAGCTGATCCTAACAGTAATAAGTTTCGTGAATTTCTTGATTCAATTGTTGGTGCTAGAACTTTTACTATCGTATAAAAATTGTAAACAAATATTGTATAATGAAAAAACAGATCTTCGATTTTGATCATATTTCAGGGGAAATTACAAAACAAGATGTAGACGCACTAATGCAATATTATTGCAAATTTTATCACAACAACCTCTGGTGTGTAAAATGATGTTATAAATATTACTGTAGAATACTTCGAGTAATATCATATTTATCACTGCTCATGACAAGCTCTGGTATAATCTCAAGTGCAGCATCATTAAATCCGTTTTATTAATAATATCTGGTGTTGGTGTTTCTCTTTCAACAGCGTGTAAGACAATTGAGCCTTGACTTGAGACCAAAACAAATGCTTGTAAAACAGCAAGTATAAAAAATTACTTGATCAGATACGATCTTATTTGAGAGGCGTAGAATATGATATGGACGATTTAATACGCGAGTTCCGTGTTATTGACAGTATGTTAACAGATATTCTGCCAGTGTTTATTAGCAGGTATGAAAAGATTATCATAAAATATGGTTATGTTAGTAGTAATAGTAAATGAGCTGTTTCTATCTCAGAGACCCCCTTGCCCTGACAAAACAGGTTTTGTCAGAAATATGCTAGAAAGCCTTATCATGTGAAAGTCAGTATTTTGAACTAGAAAAGGCTGGTGATAAAATGTTAACATAGAAACGTTTTGGAGGGGGAAGGGGATCTCTGAAATAGAAACCTCATTTACTATTGCTACTTCTAATGTCTTCGAGACTTTTCACGGCTAATGTAAGTCGACTGGTTGAAGCTTTCTGCGCGTATATAAATTTCTGTTACACGAAAAAACAAAGATAATATCAAATTAACTACATGAATGTTCAATAATGTAGTAGCTCAACATTATATTCGTCGTAGATAACGATTCTTTGTATTGTTATCCAAATTTATTTCCAAGCTTACTAATCTCAGTTTCTATAACTTTTATAGAAACGTTACATAAAAGTCGAGGGAAGGGGCGCTCGGGGCTTGCTTGGGACCAGTCGTCAATAAGTGCGAGACCCATTTTGAACAAACCAATGACAACTTCAAACGATTATTCAATGCACTGAAAAGAACTTACTAATTAATTCCTGCCATAAAAGAATTATTTTCCACTGTGTATCGAGAATCGTCATCTTCCATGGATTTGTGACCATCTTTAGAACGACGAAACCAAAGAAATATTGTAGAATATGACAGAGAATTACACGCGTAAACTTTATTCTTGTCGACCCTGATATCTGCCAAAAGGTACCGTCAAAACTAATTTCCCTTCTCCCATTGCTTCACGACACTGTCATTTGCCTATATTACGTCAAAAAGGAATACCTCAAGTGCCAGGGTGGTGTTCTTGCGGCTGCAGATCATGTCATGGAATGTTATTTTGTCGATCGATATGAATTACATTTATCGATAGCTTCAAATAAACAAAAACGTTAGAATCAAGTATTCAGCACTTTACTGACATTACTTAGTTACGTAGATGCTTACTTTAATGCAGAAGGAAATACAGTCGCACAATCAAGTTGTCAGACAGTCAGACACCTTTCCAGCAAGACGCGTCATAAAAAATGCTAAAGCGCTTATACATCTGTGTTTACATTTGGCCCAGCACGTAACTAGATTTATTTGAATAATAATGTAAACATCAAGCAAACAAGAGATAAATATAACATTTTATTTACAATTATGTTCTAAATCACGATGATATTTTTTAGGGAAGACGGTCTATGGTCTGAAACATTCGGTTTAACATATGAATTGTTTTGCTTGTTTTGTTTTTTGTTGTTTCTTTGTTGTTTTATTTTTTTTCATTTTATAGTGTTTTCAAATTTTAAAAATATAATTTTCATTACATATTTATATAATATCTTCAAATAAGTTTGGCATAAAAAATGATGTATTAAAAGAGCCTTGTATACTGACTGTTGTATGCGACATAATTTTTCTTTCAAAATATTCTGTCGGAAATTAATTACATTCATATTAATGGACATATGCTTATGGATTCATTAAATTATTTGTCATGATTTAAATAGAGGGTAATTTAAATTTCAGAGTAATTGGATAGTATTTTAAACAGTTTAAGAAATGGTACATTCTAAAGCTATAACATCTCGTACCGATCTCTGGAAGAGCGTTTACTCTCTCTACAGTAATGCAGCGGCTGTCAAACATGTAAGAATACTAAAATGATAATTTTACTGTTTCAACGTTATTTAATTAACATTACACTAATATCATGTGGTTCAACAGCCTGCACATCTACCTCAAAGTGTAAAAGAAAAGATCTTCTGAGGGTCTTAAAGTTACGTTCCTCTTTATCAACTTCTATTTAATAATGCAAACTTTGAAGAATTAAAATGCATCCTAGAATTCATTAAACTTCTCCAAATAAATAGCACCTATTTCAAACGATATTTGTACGAACTGAATGAAGATCGCAACAAATGCACAAAAGTATATATGCATCAACCATGATAGCGATTGTTATCAACTAAAATATTTCGTGTGACATGCTTGATAGTCGTTTGAATTTCTGCATTAAATGGTTTTACCCATGAAAGTTGCTTCCTTCTTTTTTCCTTAATTTATAAGGTAGCCTATACAGCTGCTTGTTGTAGGAATACGTGGGAGTCAATCTTGTAAGGCATACGGTCCTAATATTATCTGTGCCTCGATAATCAGATTTATGACACATGACACATCCACTATACACAACTTGAGAATTGTAAAAAGAAAAGTAAATGAATTATACTGTTAAGTATAGAAAGGAAAAGAATGAGAGCATAGCCATCTGACAGATATATTGTTAAATGAAGAATAAGAAGAACCAGAGACAAAATCGTAACGATATAAACCAGCAAGTTTATATTATTTGGGATCGGATCACAATTCTTACTTCCAGTTCAGTACCTTTGATTATAGACCCAGACCATTTTAGAGCATTTGTTCCTCTCCTCTTTTGGTGGTGATACACGAAATAGATTTAAGCATTCTTAGTATTTATTGAAAGGTCATTGCTCAGTCTTTAGAATTAAGCATTATGGTATGGTTGTATATGTGTATTTCCGAGACAGTGCACAGTGAGTAATGAAGCATTGATTGATGATCCAGTTGTGAAATCTTAGACCAAATTCACGGTGCTTTGTGTATAGTCGAGCCTCTAAAAAATGGCCGGATAACCTATGATAAGAACCTAAAAGTGAGTTCAGTTTTCAAAGCATTTTAGAATAAGATATGATTTATTATCATTTTATAACAATGGAAAGTTCAATACCGAAAAACAAATGTAGAAAATATAAAGTAAAATTATGTGTGACCTGAATCCATATACATTAATAGGGGCCCCGGGTGGCAGAGAGGTCTAAAGCATTCCCCATTAATGACAACTGCCATTTCACCTCCGTCTGAGTGGGTTCGTGTTTCAGGCTCGGTCAGTGTGGGTATGTGAGTCAGCCTGCCAATAGCTTCCCGTGGGTCGGTGGTTCTTAATGGGGTTTTCCCGCGTTCTCCTTCCATCATTTTTACAGGCCGCTATGTTTAGCCTACAGTGCACTGAATAATTGCGCTAAACCTACAATAACAACAATATGCACTGATGTATAAATACAAATAGACGTACACAATGTTATGAGTTATTCAACAGGACAACAGGTCCTCGTAAAATACCGGCATTCCTGTTTTGGTCTCGATGAAAGGGTTGCATTTGCCTCACACATACAACTCGTAACGTCGAGGTCATAAGCCTAATAGGATGAGCATTGTGTTTACAAACAATAAATGTGCAGTTTTGTTTACATAGACTTTGAGCTAGGCTTGATAATGGATTGACTTGGTTGGTGGCTACTTTTGACAGACAAGTGTAACTTGGTCTTCAACTGAACGACCAACTTTCTGTACGGTTTATTATACTACAACCGTTGAAAATATCAAAAGATCGCAATGATTAAAGATAGCGAGAAGAAAGTCAATATGCTATGATGACAGTGAACTGTAATAATGCATATGGCCCATAGTGTATGCATGAGTAGTTGTCAGAGGAAAATAATTAGAATAGCACCAGATGATCGTAAATAAATACTATAATAGAGGTTTTGGGGAAGTCGTGGTTCAGTGTAAAGATAACTTTTGTAAAAGGAATTAACCTGAAAACCACAATAGATATCTTACAAGCATTCTTCCGCAAAACATGGTTAGTTGCTCTCTTTAAAGTACAAGAATATCATTTTTCTGGAGTCGATTACCATTTGTAATCTAGTGTGACCTTTCTTCTCAGTTGACTATAAATGGCACTATAGTGGATTACTATTCCATTAACATATTGAGCAAAGGATTCTCATGATCAGAGATATGAATCAGATTAGGTGAAATCATAGTTTGGAATAAAAGAGGATATATATATATATATATATATATATATATATATATATATATATATATATATATATATATATATATATATATATATATCAGAAAGAAGTTGTACAAATATGTTAGCCTAATATATAAGAAGAGTTACCGTAGTCGACTAATGCGTTTCTGAGCAGCCAGGTAGCTCTCTCTCTCTCTCTCTCTCTCTCTCTCTCTCTCTCTCTCTCATTTAGAAACAAAATAAGTATTTTCATTTTTAAATGATATGTCCAATAATGTAAAGGGAGTGTGAATGGATGAGCTTTAGGTAAATACTACTTAAAATGTTTGCATTAAAACACAGGGATCATTACAAATAGGTATTACACACTCGAAACAGCATGGGCTTCTTTAAGGTACATTCTTATCCAAACATTTTTTATGTCTTGATCTGTTTTTTACACGCCCAAATGACAACCGCCTGCTTTTAAATGATGATATACCAGAGGAACATCATGTCTGAATATGTTGGTAACACTGTTTGTTTCATCCGATCATCAGATGACGTTCAGCTTTTATTCTGGATTGAAACAAATGTATGTAAAATCCCATTTATAAGTTCGCATTGTTAGCTTTATTTGGAATAGCGTTTGCGCAGTGAGGATTCGGTGGAAAGATTCCTCTAAGTGAAAGGATTTGCTCTTGCAATCGGTACACACGCACTGATATTGGTCTATACTGCTGGTAAATGAAGTGATGGATCCTTAAGTACGAGACCATTAAGCGACAGCGTATCGGCATCTATTATTGTGTGTGTGTGTGTGTGTGTGTGTGTGTGTGATTTTTCAGCAGTTGTAAATATAACAAACAAGGAGACCAACTATTTAATCAATTCGATGTGTGTTTCACTCTGTTTAGTCACATGAATACTTACTGATATGCAATAACAGAAAATATTTATGAAGAAGTAAATGAACGTTACATTTTCTGATGCCTTCTAAAACAGGCCAGCAGTCTGATCCGTGAGTGACCAATGTCGTTTTCTATCTGTTAAGGCTTTGCCACCATAAGCAATAGTATGTTGGGGGGGGGGGGTCTCATGTTTGCCTTTTTGAAACACATATATAGTTGAAAGCAGTGTTGCCTATTTTAATATGTTCATCTGAAGGATGTGTTAAAAGCACGGTTTGCCAGAGTATGGGCAGACATGACGGCCATTTTGAGAGTTTCAAATGATCTGGTTACTGATCATCTCAAAGAAGTAAAATATCCTTTGTAAATAATTTATTGAATGACATTGCTATGGCAGCATACACGCAGACGAATTTCATTTATTGCATAATCGAAGTAACTTCTTAGCTCCCCCCCCCCCAGGTTTGGGGACTAGATAAGTTTTAACAGAGTTAATTTAGATTCATCTATCTTACTTCCATTTCATGAGAATTGTAACTACGATACATGCTTCAGGAGCTGCGAATACGCATTAGGAGGATTTATTGGTCATATTTGTCTCCAAACTGGGAAAAAGAAGAAAAGAATAGGCATTAGAGGGGTGGTATGTGTCATATTTAATTGACGATCGAAAAATAATATGTGAGTTATATGCAAACCACGGTATTCCCTTAAGGGCATGACCTAGAAGGACGCAATAAATGACGGGGTAGCCCCTCAGACAATATGGCATTATGTTCCAGTAATACAGACTATCTGATCTTATAAAACTGGTTTTGCGCTTCGGTATGGGTTTAATGAACTCCCGTCAATATGCAGAATTCAACTCGGAAGTTCTACGACAATAAGGGTGTGTTTGTACAACAGCGTTAATTTGATTATTTGATTTCTGTGGTGGAAGTGTCGTTGGTTGTGCTTTACCTTGTTAAATATTGATTATTCGGTGATTCTAAGTCATGACAATATATGTATAGCAAGTGCGCTGTTCTTTTGATATACCAAAAGTACTGCACATTATTTATTATTAGAAACGAGCGGTATATCAAAAATACATTATAATAATATACATATATTTCTTTTATATTATATGCAAATACATATACTTATATTTCCAGTGAGGATAATGTTGACTACACAAACTGACAAGAAGAAGCTGTGTATTCAATATGAGTTTTATCGTCACTTCCCTGCAGAATGTGCCTGATGCCAAACTAAATTATGACTGTTATAGGAATGACGTCACTGTTGTGTGAACAAGGTCTATTGCTAAACATTGGGACAACACAGATTTAATCGTTACCGGCCTGAGATATGGAGTTGACAATTGAGACGCAGTGCCAGTGAACTTCACCCAAGACTTAGTAGGAATTTTGCCTCTACTTGCTGAGCGCCATGCATGCGAGCGATCATTAGTTCCACAAGACAAACTTTTATAACGAAATTGTATTGTTATAACCGAGGTCATCAGTCCACTGCGTAGCACTGTGTATTTTCAATCGACCCTTTAATAGAGAAGATATTACGCTTTTCGTTTTCCTGTCAAGAATATATTACGCTTTTTCACCCATGCGACAGAGAAATCTAGCTGTTTTGCTTACCTTACTTTTCTTATCACAGTCTAGCCATCTCAGACCAGTCGTCTCAGTCAAGGTGTCCACGCGCTCAGGACTACTTTTAAAAAAAGAAACCCTTGTTGTCTTCTGCTGTGCCTGAAGTAGTTGTTCTAAAATCAAACAACAACAACAACAAATATATAACACAAATATAGTAACTTAAGGTCAATCCATCTTTGAGAACACACCATACAAAAACATTTCGAGAGAGACAAAGACACACACGCACACGATGTCGAGCCTTTTGGTATTATGCTAGTTCGTTCCACACAGCATGGTCAATTGTATCCTATGTGCAGGCCTAGCTCATTACATTTTCAGGCCAGAGTCATTAAATGTAGCTAAAGCTACCTAACTAGTTTTAAATACTTTGTGTGAAACAAATTATATACTGTTAACTACATTTAATGACGCTAACCTAAAAATTGACTGTGCTACAGATAGGATAAAATTCTCAATGCTGTGTGAAATGAACTATGACAGAAAACACTGATCCATGCACACAGACTACAGACCAGGGGTCTCAAACTCGCGTAACGCGGGCCACATGCGGCCCGCCAAGCCGCATTATGTGGCCCTCAAAATGATTGGAGTCACAAGGCATCATGAGAGATAACAATGGCGGTGGGCACCTAGGGCCATCGAAAATGCCCTCATGCGGCCCTCAGAATAGTTTGAGTTTGAGACCCTTGCTATAGACCTGTACACTTCATAGCCTCCCAATTCTCTTAACAACTGCAGAAAACTTAGTAACAACCAGAAATGTGTTATGTCAAACACGCTTTGATCTAATTTTATTAAGCATCTCCATTGTGCACCAGTTGAATCAAAAATATACCTACAATGTTTAATGACAAATAATGCACTTACCAGCCAGAAGGAATCATTTATCCGTCAACACATTAATCCATAAGCAAATTTCACTGTAGCACTTGCTATATTTCCAAGACAGAAAAATAAATTTTCAAAGAATACATGAACTTGAAAGTTTAGCACATGGTTATCCGCTAGGGTCCGTAGTTGGAGGGTCTTTTATACACAGGGATAATTTTACAATCAATATTAAGGATAACACAAGTATGTCACAAACAGTTTCACCTCCTCCAAGGAAAAGGAGAGTTATATACGATAGTGAAACAGATCTCTAATTACCCATGAATAATCTAATGCAACAAGTTACTCTTCGTTACAGCTTGTACTAAGTATAACTACAGTAGAGCTGAGTACCCAGTATCGTTTCATTATTTACAATATAACTTTTCTAAATTGGAACTGTTGAAAATGAAACAGTTTCTTGTAATAAATATTAACTATTGTTAATTTCATATAACATCCATATATTAAATGTGATAATACCTCATTACTATGCGACGTTTTATGTTGTTATTTTTCTTTGCTCACGCATAACAACTGTATACTTCTGATTACACGGTCACGCCGCAGTCCTCATTAACATATTTGTATTAATGCACCGTATGTAAACATTTACGCGAGAACTATATTGCACAAGTGAGGAGATCTTTTTTACTTTAATGAAAAATATTGGGTGAGAAAAAGAATCTACGTTGGAATTTGGACCGAGACAAGGAAATCCCAGTCTCGGGATTTCTTTGTCTCGGTCCAAACCCCAACATAGATTCTATATATGACAACGAGATATGGAGAGACAATAGTCCTTGTCCTAGTTATAATATTAGGACCCACTGCCGCCATTCGCAACCTATCCGACTGTTAGTCGATACTGGACCTGTACCAGCAGGTGAAGAACCTTACTGAGATTAATCCCATCTCTTCAAAAACTTGTAAATTGAAGAACACAAGGAAAGTCTTCAGTGTGTTCCCTTCCAATTCATCAATTCCTTCATCTCCAAAATAATAGACCTTGCATCTAAACAAAATACGTACTCTAAAGTACAGTCGTAAATACAAGTTCGCCAGAGATAAAAGTGACCTGCATACAATACCATTTTTTTTATTAAAAAATACATGTCTGTTACAGGATTAGAGCAAACCTGATTGTCGGAGCATTTACTAATACAAAACTAAAAGTTATTAATTGATTAACATAAAGTCTAAACAACATCCAATACAGACACATCCAACTTAAATAAGAGCTGGAAAACTTTCCATTCAAACCAGTGTTGGAAGAAAAACGTGAAGCTATTGTATAAATATAATAAATATGATGAATACAAGCATACATGGCCATGTGCATTTTATGTAGGCGTTCGATATATGTATACATGCATATATGTAACTAATATTGTATGTATGTGTGTATGTATGTATGTATGTATGTATGTATGTATGTATGTATGTGTGTGTGTATGTATGTATGTAGCGATGAAAATAAGCAAGTATACGGCTTAAAGGGATGAAAAACTCTGGAAACGGAAATAGTTGAGTAGAACATATTTATATCCTATGTTGCTAAATATAAATAAGAAGAACGATGAATAATTAAATCCTAAAGAAAATGCCAACATATAGTCAAATAAGGATTATTTTACATTTGACTAGCTCCTTGTAAATGAATGAAGGTAACAGCTCATCGCAGCACTGGATGTCAAACATTTTTAAATAATATGCATGGCAGATAATTTCAAATGGCCTGGTTTCAATTTCAGAATCATTTACTCTTCTGTACATCAATTATACTCATCCTACCTCCAAACATTTGCATAACTTTGTTTTATTAGAACAAGATATTAAATAACTGATAGCATATTCAGTTAAATCATGATGAGCGAATATATATGTGTGTGTGTGTGTGTGTGTGTGTGTGTGTGTGTGTGTGTGTGTGTGTGTGTGCGTGTTTCACTATTTTATCGTTGCCGGGAAACTTCCAGTGAGGATCTCACCATTGTTGAAAGGTTTCTTATTGACATTAATATATAGCTCGAATCTTTGCTAAGTCATTGGAATATTACCTTCAGTCGAGTCTTTACATAGTTCCTAATTGTATACGCTATCATGTACATATCAAACTACCTCCAGTGGGTTTCCTTCAAAGTGCTTTGTTCAATGGCAAACGAAGCGGAATAAAAATTGGAGTAAAACTAAATTGCCTTGGGATTCGTTTATCAAAGAGGCGTTTCCTTCATTCTTGTATGCCCATTGAACGCATGACTCATTCAAGGATCATAATCGCTGTACATGCTGTACAAATGTGAAACGTACTTCAAAATAGTGAAATGCGAGTTGAAGTAATTTACAAGTTTTCATGATCGTTAGTATGATTAAAAAACCGAATATTTACTTAATTGATAGCAAACTTAAGAGATTTATATATGTACTATGAGATATATTGCACCTCGCTATGCCAACTCCCCCTCTATATGTGTATGTATGTATGTATGATTGTATGTATGTATGTATGATTGAATGTATGTATGTACGTATGCATGTATGTATGTATGTGTGTGTTTGTGTGTGTGTGTGTATGTATGTATGTATGTATGTATGTAATGATCTGTTGTCCTACTGAATAACTCGTAAGATCAACCCTTCTGCAAAGAAATCTCTTTTTATGATGTCTTAGTACGTAAGCTGTATTTTGTATCAACTAGTCCTTTAAGTTTAGAATATGTCATAGGTGTTTATTCTTTAATTTTTCTTATTCCGTAAATTGTTCCCACAACAGATTAATATTTGTTAAAGCCACCGGTCATACATACATACATACATACATACATACATACATATATATATATATATAT
>JAECUM010062989.1:0-28184 GCA_016617855.1 Megalonaias nervosa
GGGAAAAGCTTTCTATATTCATCCCGAGAAAACTGATGAGGACAGTCCAAGAGGGAAGTCCGCAAATAGAGAGTTCAGAATAGAAGGGTCAAGAGAAAGAACCAAGCATACACGCTAGACGTAGAATACACAAAGTCAAGAGAGAACGACGCCAGGTGATGCAAGTCAGGCGTGGACATTGTACTCTTTTCACCAGTCGTTACTATGATGAACGAATCCGTAAATTGAACATTGCTATTAAATTTCATTAATGTAAATCGGTTGGATTGTAATTGCAGTTTTAGTTCATGTATTAATTAATTAAATTTATTTTATTTTATTGTTTAAGGGGGCTCGTATTTTTTTATTTCTTCTCAATAGTCTTGCTTAGTTCTCTGTCAATGTTCTATCTATCTATTCACACTGGGCAATAATATCGAGGATGTCATCCCCTAGATAACGATCGCCAAATCATTAACAGAGGGGCACACTCACGTTCACGTCATCCGACCCCCAACCCCCTTACATGACATTAAACACGTTCTTTTTCCATAGTACATTCGAGGAAAATGCGTCCTACAAGTAAATATTAATGTAACGGGGAACTCAAGTGACGTAAAAACCACTTTATGTTCAAACTACGTTGTAGGTAAAGAACGAGAGAAATATAACTTTGCATTTATGCATCCAATCATGAAAATACAATAAAGTTAACATCGTGTTTAATTGGCAACCTAATGAAGTAATGACAATCTAAGCAATAAAGGGAGGCAACTTCATGTAATTTTGAAGATTTCATTATTTAGCTGAACTGATGCCTCAAACAATATACAAACACTATATTGTATATTAAGTTCCATGATAAACACCAACCAGGAACAAAAGCTAGTTATAGAACTGTAATTGTCAATTTATTAGCGGAGAAAGAAACACCCACCATGCATGAGATATTATTTACTCAAATTCCTTTGTGAACTACCTTATTTGCCCACCGAATGGCACAGTTCGAAATCAAATAAAGTCTTCGCTTGACTTACATACATTTTTTATTTGATACTTCAAAACACTGTTTATTATGCGGTTTATTTTTTAATAATATTTATCTTCGAATGATTTGGTTTCTCGACATATCCTAGGTTGTGCAACGAAAACGCTTGATTTGAATTTTCCTTGATGCGTTTCTTGCTTGTACATAGGGACCACAGGTGTGCGTAGTTTTCTCCCACAAAACCAAGGAATAAATGCAATTTAAAGTGTATCTTATACAGATCCAAAGTTGAACAATATTATCTCCGCACTTTTCATGGACTATCTTCAATTAACTACAGTTTCTCAGTCCATCTTCATAACAGCAGTATTATGTATTAAAATGAAATGACATTAATTAAAAACAAACTTGATTTTCATTGTTTAGTGGTTCTGTGGATACCATTGTTAAACGATTTATGAGGCACTAATTCGTAAAACTATGTGTAAAATGTGAATACGGAACTTGAGTAATCACAATGTTCTACGGAGCCAGCAGCTATTATTATATCTACCATTCATGTCTACATCTGGAAAGCGATATAGGGCTTTGTATTCGTTACATGGGGAAGGCGATGCAAGGCTTTGTATGTGTTACATGGGGAAGGCGATAATGGACTTTGTATGTACCACACGTGCAAGGCATGGACTTTGTGTGTGTCACATGCGGAAGGCGAAAATGAACTTAGTACGTGTCAGGAGTCATTTTTAAAGTCTGGTTTCCAATTAAAAGGATTTTTATTATAATATTTCATAGAAGAATATCCATTTTTTTTTATTAAGCACAGTTTATTTAGACCCTGACGATATGTTAATATTTGATATACATTTAATAATTCCAGATGTAAGCAGACTAAGGAAAGGTGAGCGTGGCATATGCTCATAATTAACTCCATGAGTTTTATAGCATAAAGCAAGAGCGCTCACTGTCTTAATGTTCCTACCAGACGATTTGCTCCAATCTAAAATATTGCACATAAAGCAAGAGACCCACGAGGGCCTGTCATCACTCATCTAGCGTTTATATCTTAAGAGTTTGTCATTTCATTAATAAAAATTTTGTAGTGTTCTAAGAACACAAACTTTGTATGATATCTACCTAATATTATGACACGTTGTTTTATCTACGATGTTACATATGATGAACATTATTTCCAAAGGTAAAAGCATAATTACGTAATAATATTTTGCTCACCATCTTTGAAAAATCTAACATTTAAATAAACTTTAACAAATTTAAATTTACAGAATACATTTCATAATGCACAATCATTTGATAAGATATGAATTATAAATGCTTCTGGCACTTTAGCAAGGCAACATTAGCAACTGCCAAGCTAGGTTTACTTTACCATATAAACCTTGCTTCCAAATATCAAATATTTCAAATCTGGCAGTTTTTGAAATCAGTTTTTACAGTTCTATTGGTAAATTTAGGCATGATGTTTAGAAAAAATAGGTTTTTACAGGATCAAAACTCAACGTTTAGAATGGAATAGAAATAAAACACAATTACTGGCAAACACACACACACACACACACACACACACACACACACACACACACACACACACACACACACATTCTTCAGTTAAAAATAAGAAACTATTTAATCCCTAAGGTGCTAATAGTGCAATTAGATCTTATGAAATTTAGACATTTTGCTATCTATTTATCTAAGTTGCTTTCGTGTTTTTGCAAGGGGAAGAACCATGTGAAGCCCCAAACCAGCGATTCTCACTGGTCAATATTCATGACCTCATTTTTGCTTGTCCTTATAAATAGAAGATAGGTTAAAAGAATTAAAAAAGAGAAATGATTCTAAAGTTTATACATTGAGAACTATTTTTAGTTGGATCAGAAATGCAGTCATTGCAGTGGTGGATTTCATTAATTATCTAACGCATCCGAGATTCGTTCATGTAAAGCCACATTCCAAGTTTGCTCAAACTCGGATCAGAAATACGGCTTTCAGAAGGTTAACAATTTCACCCAGTTAGATGCATGATCGTCTCATTAATGAAAGTTTACCTCGGTCGTCATGAAAAGCTCCGTGATCTTGATTATGTAAACATTATTCCTAATTTGCCAAATATTATATCAGAAATACAGACTTGACAGTATTAACAAGATCAGACAAACGGGCACAAGATCGCCATTAATGTCTGGATCATGCTCATCATGAAACGTTTTGGAGGTTTATATTAAATATACTTTATCTGGGAGCGTTTCAAGGAACCCCAGCAAAATAGTGGCTATATGATCCCAACTAAAGGTTAGTTCGAAAAGTTTTAAAATGTAGGATGCTAAACCCTTCCACAAAATGTAGGACGATAAGCCCTTCCACTAAATGTATACATGAAGGATAACAATATAAAATATAAAAGTCAAAAGGTAAACGTTCTGTATAAAGTATGTCAAATAAAATATAAAAGTCAAAAGGTAAACGTTCTGTATAAGGTATGTAAAATAAAATATAAAGGTAACCTATATTGACAGCTACAACAACGTCTAAATAAAATATTTGACAGGGTTAGGGGCTAGAGGGCAAGGATTTAGCTTGGATTATATTATTAAACATAAGGACAAGTAAAAAGGAACAAAGGATAGCTGAATGGTCAGTCAGTGAATGTCATCGTTCCATACAAAGGAAAGCTGAATGGTCAGTCAGTGAATGTCATCGTTCCATACAAAGGAAAGCTGAATGGTCAGTCAGTGAATGGTCATCGTGAATGGTCAGTCAGTGAATGTCATCGTTCCATACTTTGCAGACTATGATTTATTTAGTAATTTGACCTTTGTTTTAAAAAAGTGTGGCTAAATTCGATATGTGAAGCATTTAAACACAAGGTTTACATCAATTATGGCTACCTAACACTGTTACGGTAGTCCGTAAATCAACCTATTAAATTAACCTATGACAAGAAACCAAACTTTTCAGCGGCATAAAATAATGACCTCTTGTCCGTCATAAATCTTACATTATCAACTGCAATGGTTCCCCATGGCAAATAGCCAATCTTCTCACTGCACTCCACATTCCGACATGTCCCATACCTAGGTACTCACCTCTTTCCCCTAACCACCAGACAGTGACTCAGGAATCACAACAAAAACTCCATCACATATATGATGCACATTCCAAGTGGTACAGATGATCAGAAAATGGGAGTTATGTGAGCTTAACTGACAGTTCTCCAAGTGACAATAGGTGATAATGAAATGAGGTTATTTGAGCTTAACAGACAACCCTTCAAGTGACAATAGGTGATAATGAAATGAGGTTATGCGAGCTTAACAGACAGCGCTCCAAGTAGCTATAGGTGATGAGAAAATGGGGTTATGTGACCTAAACTGACAGCCCTCCATGGGGTTTTAGGTGATGAGGAAATAATGTTTTGTGGCTACAGGTGATAAGGAAATGAGATTATCTGAGCTCAACTGACATAACTACAAGTGACTATACGTGATGAGAAAATAATAGTATGTGAGCTTAACAGACAGCCCCCCAAGTAACAATATTTGATAATGAAATGAGGTTATGTGAGCTTTAGCTGATAGCCATCCAACTGGCCATAAGTGATGAGAAAATTAGAATTGATTTGTATGAGCGTAACTGACAGTCATCCAAGTGGCTATATGTGATAAGAAAATGAGGTTTTATAAGCTTAATTGATTTCATAAAGATTTTTTCCCAATGATAAGTAACTAATTCAGTGCTTGCCAGCACCTGATTACGTGTTTACCTGTCTTTGATTACGTGCCTTCTTAATATCTCTGTAATTATCCCCGGAAAATAACACAGCCTTTGTTCTCCAATTCCATTTTGTTCTGTTATACTAATGTTACTTTATACTGTTTGAGCTTAAAAAAACAAAACAATTGAGTTTAAATCAAATTAAGTGTTATAATAACCTATTTAAGCAATCAAATCTCATAGGCTTCCAAGCAGTCAATCTCATGGACTTTCAAGCAGTCAGATCTCATGGACTTTCAAGCAATCAATCTCATAGACTTTCAAGCAGTCAAATTTGATGTAGTTTCAAGCAGTCAAATCTCATGGACTTTTAAGCAGTCAAATCACAGAATTTCAAGCAGTCAAATCTCATGGACTTTCATGCAGTCAAATCTCATGGACTTTTAATCAGTCTAATGACATAAACTCTTACGTGAATATGACCAGGCTGATATCTACATATGACAGAATAAAATTGTCATTCATTACAGTTCCAAGATAACTGTCCACTTTATTTTTTACATATATTTTTATCGGGATCAGGCAACAGGTAAATGTTAGCCCTACATTTCTATTCATATACTTAGCAATAATCGTAATAAACAATACTGAATTAATGTATTGGATACAACTGCAAATATACTGACTAAGACAAATTTAGGATAAGAATGGAGAGAAGAGAATATGTGAAGGACAATATGATAATCATTTACATCATATGGATTTATAATTATATTTTACTAGTATAATAATTTCTAACTTAGATAAGAGAAAATGACAAGTACAATGTTACGTTTCGTGCCTGGTCAGACCCAGATAATCCTATACAACATTCTTAAGACCAAAACGGCAGTATGGTATGGTCCCTTTATTTTGCGTAAGACCAAAACGGCAGTACGGTATGGTAAAGTTGTTTTGCTTAAGACCAAAATGGCAGTACGGTACGGTCCCTTTGTTTTGCTTAAGACCAAAACGGCAGTACGGTACGGTCCCGTTGTTTTGCTTAAGACCAAAAATGCAGTACGGTACGGTCCCGTTGTTTTGCTTAAGACCAAAACGGCAGTACGTTATGGTCCCGTTGTTCTGTGGATCAGTTCAACCATCTTCGTAAACACGCGAGAAGAAAACTTGTGAACTGAAGATAAGTATTCCAAGAAAATTTACCTTAACAAACTCTTATTTAAATGTAACCTAATAAACTCTTATTTGAATATGACCTAATAAACTCTTATGTAAATATATCCTAATAAACTCTTATTTAAATATAACCCAATAAACTCATATTTGAATATAACATAAGCCCCATTTGAATATAACCTAATAAACTCTTATTTAAATATAACCTAATTAACTTTCATTTAAATATAACCTAATAAACTCATATTTGAATATAACATAAGCCCCATTTAAATATAACCTAATAAATTTTTATTTAAATATAACCTAATAAACTCTTCTTCAAATATAACCTTATAAACTCTTATTTCCATTGTCAGTAGAGTAATTAGTATCTCAAGAATTTATATGGATGGATTTTATCAATTTCCACTTTACGGACACGAAGGAATGTTAAATATACTATATAATCATTGAACAGTTATCAGAAACTAATAGATTAATTTTCATACAGGAAAGGTTCAGATGTGACTTGCATGTAGAACATTTATACAGTTCGATATGCTAAATTACAGGCAGAACATTTATACAGTAATATAGACTAAATTACAGGTAAAACGTTTAAACAGTACGATAGGCTAGCTAAATTACAGGTAGAACATATATACAGTACAGTGTTATAATCTAGTAGGCCTATATTGCCTATGTCTGGAAATAATAGGAAACCACTGTATAGCATAAACAATATGCACGAAATTATCTTAAACTAGTTATTTAAGGTTATTTTAGGTAATCAGGCCTTTGCGTCTGACTCTGAATAGAACCCTATATCAATGGGACTACCCATGAGTGTTGCATAGCGATAAGAACAATAACACAAATGTATATATTTGGATTTAAAAGTCATGTGAGCATGCAAATGGTTATTTGGTGCCGATTAACAGTTTAGTTAGAAAAAAACTTAAATAGGAAGATATGCCTTCCGTACACATGAAATACTTAAAGGTTGTGTTCTACTTCATGGGAATTAGATCAATATCCGTACACATGAAATACTTAAAGGTTGTGTTCTTCATGAAATTAGATCAATATCCGTAAACATGAAATACTTAAAGTTTGTGTTCTACTTCATGGGAATTAGATCAATATCCGTAAACATGAAATACTTACAGGTTGTGTTCTACTTCATGGGAATTAGATCAATATCCGTACACATGAAATACTTAAAGGTTGTGTTCTACTTCATGGGAATTAGATCAATATCCGTAAACATGAAATACTTAAAAGTTGTGTTCTACTTCATGGGAATTAGATCAATATCCGTAAACATGAAATACTTACAGGTTGTGTTCTACTTCATGGGAATTAGATCAATATCCGTAAACATAAAATACTTAAAGGTTGTGTTCTACTTCATGGGAATTAGATCAATATCCGTAAACATGAAATACTTAAAGGTTGTGTTCTACTTCATGGGAATTAGATCAATATCCGTAAACATGAAATCCTTAAAGGTTGTGTTCTACTTCGTGGGAATTAGATCAATATCCGTAAACATGAAATACTTAAAGGTTGTGTTCTACTTCATGGAATTAGATCAATATCCGTAAACATGAAATACTTAAAGGTTGTGTTCTGCTTCATGGGAATTAGATCAGCATTTGTTCAATCTAAACTTCAAACGATCATAGCCATATGATACTCTTATTTTTACACCCACTTTAACTATTACAATTTCACGCCCACTTTAACTGTTACAATTTCACACCCACTTTAACTGTTACAATTGCACACCCACTTTAACTGTTACAATTTCACACCCACCTTAACTATTACAATTTCACACCCACTTTAACTGTTACAATTTCACACCCACTTTAACTATTACAATTTCACACCCACTTTAACTATTACAATTTCACACCCACCATAACTATTACAATCTCAGTCACATCGAAATATAATGCATTTTCATTGCATTATTTGCCGACAAACTTGATGGACACATGACAAAGATTTGTGTTGACGTTCCGTAGACTGAATGGAGATGTACTCAGCAAAATCACTTTTATGAAAATTACCTGAACAACACTACTGGCAGTGGACACTGCATTGATACAGGAAACTGAGACGTCCACTGGCGTAATCAGTTGTTTAATACGCTAGGATGGATAATATTTCCAGTCTGCATCCTGATCATACTGACGTGAATCATATAAAGGAACGGACGTACATTAGCCACGTCAGACACCAAATCTCATTTCCGATATTATGTGTTTGCTGTTTCGAACTACTGCTGCAAATCAGATAAATTATAATATTGTATAAGAAAAGTGCTTATTTTCTATCTCTTTTCCACGCTGTGTCACTCTATAAATAACCCTCCACCAGAAAAGAGTAAATAGCAACAATTTAAAAGTTCTTGTATCAAAAACAAAATAAGATTAGAATTTATATAATAATTTTGAGCGAACAAACTATTAGCTTATAAAACAAGAGGACAGAAAGTAATCAAAGAAATTAAAGAAGACGGACTGGTTGAATCAACGGACAACGGACTCAAAGGTGTCAACTAACACATGCAATCGTAATAATTCAATCAATTAGTTATTAATATATCATATTTCTATTAGTTTTTCAGCAAGAATAAAAACTAATAATTTGTAATTTTATTAGAATCCATGTCATCATTACATTTATTCTGTTGCTCTACGTAAAGTCGTTAATCTCAATATATACCACAATAACAAATGATGAGTTTTAGTGACGGTTGTTATATAAAACCATTCATGACATAACTTGTGTAAAACCATTCATGACATAACTTGTATAAAACCATTCATGACATAACTAGTTTCTACAGGAGACCATGGTGTCAGAATACATAGTGTATGTTTTGGAAACTCATCCAGGCAAATATGAACGTATCCAGCTTTTTATTCTAATTTTCCTCACTTCGTGTTTTGTTTTCATATATGAAGTGCTCTCCATGGAAATACCATTATGCATACTAACAAATGTAATTAGGATTGCTTCTGACAGTTTTTCACAATTCACTTGTACTCTTTACTACGAATTTACTTTTGTTCTTCTGTTGCCTGAAGAATTGCACCTCTTAAGTTTCACAAAGGTTACACGTTTCAGACGTGCAGGTGGTACAAAATGTTGTCTGTTTCCATTAATGTGTACATGTGTGCCGCACACTTGCTAGAAGTATGGCTTAGAATTTCTATTAATTTATACACGTCCTATGGTAAGAAAGTGGCTGCTAAAATCCACCAAGAACATATTTCCTTGCGATCCTTAATTTTTCGAGTCAAACCAGTGTTACGGAGTTTATTTGCGTTTCACACTGCGAGAGATATTAAACAGTCTTAAGTTAAGTTGTGTTTCACACTGGGAGAAAGATTAAACCTCCAGACTGGGTAGTTTCCAACATGGACAAAAGGAGTTAACACATCTAGCATGTATATAAACATAATTGGGGCACTGTTGGTGACATTATCTTTGTGAGATCATATTGATGAGCTTAAGCATAGTGAAATTTACCCAAAACATCACTTATAAAGTCTCAGTGATGTTAACATCGAAAACGGTAGTAATCAAACTTAACCCAAATGATGATTTATAAAGGCTCCTTGATGTTAATATCACATCGAAAACGGTAGTAATGAAACTTAACCCAAATGATGATTTATAAAGGCTCCTTGATGTTAATATCACATAGAAAACGGTAGTAATTACATTAATTTGTTTGGAAATATACACCTCAAGATTATACCATGAAAACAAGGACAGAATATTAGAATTTGAGTGCTACATGTAGCTTCAATAATTAAATTCAAAACTGGCCATGAACAAAGTATCTATAATCCTCGAACAGATAAACACATTATTGCAGAAACTTAGTTCATAAATAATGTAGACTGATTACTAGTGCATAAATAATACAGACACGTTTGAATACTAGTACATAAATAATGTAAACACGTTTCATTACTAGCGCATAAATAATCTAAACACGTATTATTACCAGCACATAAATAATGTAGACAGATTGCTAGTACATCAATAATGCAGACACTTTTGATTACTAATACATGAATAATGTAGACTGATTACTAGTACATAAATAATATAGACACATTTGATTACTAGTACATAAATAATGTAGGCTGATTACTAGTACAGAAATAATGTAGACTGATTACTAGTACATAAATGATGTAGACTAATTACTAGTACATAAATAATGCAGACACGTTTTGATTACTAATATATAAATAATGTAGACTGATTATTAGTACATAAATAATGTACACCTATTACTAATACATAAATAATATAGACACGTTTGATTACTAGTACATAAATATTATAGACACGTTTGATTACTTGTTCATAAATAATGTAGACTGATTACTAGTACATAAATAATGTAGACATGTTTGATTACTAGTACACAAATATTGTAGACGTGTTTGATTACTAGACGTAAATATTGTAAACACGCTTTGATTATTAGTATACATGTTTGATTATTAATACATAAATAATGTAGACACGTTTGATTACTAGTACATAAAAAATGTAGACTGATTACTAGTACATAAATAATGTAGACATGTTTGATTACTAGCACATAAATAATGAATACACATTTGATTACTAGTTTTTAAATAATGTAGACTAATTACTAGTACATAAATAATGCAGACACGTTTTATTACTAATAAATACACAAATAATGTAGACATGTTTGATTACTAATACATAAATAATGTAGACTCATTACTAGTACGCAAATAATGTAGACACGTTTGATTGCTCATATATAAATAATGTAGACATGTTTGATTACTAGACGTAAATATTGTAAACACGCTTTGATTATTACAATACACATATAGTATTTGTGTCAGGAATTTGTCAATACGCATTGCATTTAATACAGTTTGGGTTGCAATTTCCTAATCTTCTATTCAAACTATTTTTTATCATCTCTGTCTCTGTCTGTCTCTGTCTCTGTCTGTCTGTCTGTCTGTCTCTCTCATCATATAGCTATAACAAGGACATAACTCGAGTGCTTTAGCTGTGGCAAAGATATAACTCTTTGAGGATCTCAAATGGATAATGATTTAATATTGAATTTATGAAAATAAATGAACAATGTCCAGCTTTTGCGAGCCTTGGTTGGCAAATGGTGGACATTATTCAGCGAGTTTCATAAATTTAATTTGAGGTTATGTTTATCACATCATTTTTATTTTAATGGAAATAGGACCGACAGAAGAAGAAATAGTTTCATTCAATGCGCGTAAAAAATAGTCTCAGGATTTTTTAAACTGTTCTATAATTAGTAACATTTATTAGTGTCATTTTTGCCAATTATGATTCAAATAGCAACTGACCTTCTGAATAAATAGAATATTTGACTCAAACAACATAATTGTAAATACAGAATGCATTCGCAAGTTCAGTATGATGTCACAATGTTAGTTTAGTTAGAGAAATGTTTAACAGCGAGAGTGTAATTATCAGTTCCACTTCTAAGCATTCCAAGTTTTGAATATGTGAAGGGATGATTATGGATGCAGAAATTCTAGATTTACAGGAATGCATTTGTAACAGGACATTTGCATTATCCGATTAGGAACAGTAGACTTTATAGTAGATATAGACAAATTCGGAATTGCATCATATAATAACAGCTGTTTGACGGCGTAAACATGCTGTGGTTGGATAACGTTCTTTCAGATTGGAGACCGGTTAGTATCCACATTCTTCTGTGAACAGAGGTGAGTTTATTTGTTCCCGTAAGTTAACAGTTAAACAACTCTTGGTGGATTCCATGTTACATGTATACCCCTCAATCCTTTCCACATGCGTGCTATTAACTGACCAAATCCCTAAGTTTTAGCTGTTGTTGTTGTTTCTGTATGGGTTTTAATGCCATTTTTCAATGCATGACAAACCTATACATGATGTAATAAGCCTGTGTGTGTGTTTGGGGGGGGGGGATGGGCAAAACAAGACTTTATTAAACCCAGGTTGAAAAGGTTGTAATATATGAGGTATATTAGAAAAAGTACATGAATATATAGCGTGTGATGATAATATATAAATCTTAATAGGGTTTACAATATTTGGAAAACACAATCTAAAAACCTGCAAATATTTTTAAAGAGCATAACAGTATTCATTAATTGATTATATTTATAAGCGTTTGTCCAGGACATGTAAAACTGAGGAATAGATTTTCGTCTCTCATCGTGGAAATCAGAACACGACAGAAGATAGAGATATTCATCCCCTATTTCTTGAGACTGACAAACTGTGCAATACCTTTCGTTTTAGGGAACATTAGCCCACGTAATAGTTTCGACGGGAAATCTATGATTTGCAGTTCTAAACTTAATTAAATTGTTAGATATATTTTTGGTAATAAGAAAAATATATTTTCTAAATCCAAACTCGTTTTAAATAACCTGTAATTTAGACCTTTAGATGACGTAATGGTGTTAGTCATATTCAGACCGACGTGACATTTTTCTTCAAAATTCCCTCTGCGCAGTCTATTCAAAAAATGGCAGTCAAAAAGTTAGTAGTAATAGTAATAACAAAAAGTTACAGTAGGTGGGGTAAAGAATTTTTCCAACGATCGCAGCCAATCAGTAAAGAGAATAATGCTCAAGAATTTAATCGTCTTATTTGGGTCAATCAGAATCGCATAAAGTGAAATTTAACATACTGTCATCAAAAATATGAAACTGCACATATAATATGTAAAGTGTACCTACTATGTGAAAAAGATGTTTTATATATGGCAAGGATGTAACGCGCGTGCGTTAGCTATATCAAAGGATATAACGTGCATACTTTTGCTATGGCATAGATATTACTCGCATGCTTTAGCTATGGCAGGATATAAATCGGGTGTTTAGCTACGGCAACGACATAACTCGGGTGTTTGGCTATGGCAACGACATAACTTACGTGCCTTTGCTATGCAAATTGAAAACTAATAACTTCGCAATTTTTTGGGAAGGAAAGCTTACCAGAAGTCGTTCCATATTTATATTAACAGGTACATTTCTCCACAAGTTCCAATAGCTTTAAATCTTGGTTTTACACTTCATGCCTATATTTCTACATAAAGATAATTTTGTCAGCCTTAATGGATTCACAGCATGATACTAACAACCCGAGTAGATAATTCATGATTAAACTGACATAAACGCTGTGAGTCCTGTTGATTGTGTCATTCATAATTATATGCATGGCGGAAAATAATTAGTTAGAATTGAAATATTTTAATTCGATATAACGTTATCACCAATATGTCAGAATTTATCATTAGACAGTTGTAAAATTAAATAATGTTATCTCTGTCTTTGCACTTCCCATCCATGTATACCTGAGGCATTCTGTCAAAGGGCACCATGAGAGTTTCAGTTCATTTTTCTTTTCTCTGATCAGAAGAGACATTTCCCATATTTCACAAACAAACACAGGCAAGAACATTTACTTGACTTACACTCTTAATTTTTGCGTATTTCATTATATATATATATATATATATATATATAGATAGTATATAGTTATAGCAGGTATGCTATATATATATATATATATATATATATATATATATATATATATATATATATATATATATATATATCACCACAAGAGTAGAAACGAAAATATATCACCATCTTCTGTCTACGCCTTGGTTTACAGCAACAGACTGGATAAATTATCACCGTAGGCATCTGCTTGTAGCAACCCTCCCCCAAAAACAAGAAAAACAAAAAGACACCCCTCAAATAAAAACAAAAAAAAAACAAAACCAAAAAACGCCTTCTTTAACAATGATGCGGAATGATTGTATCTGTTGGAACGGATGCAGTGATTGTATGCCTTAGACATTAGAACTTTTTCTTGAAGCAAACACATTATCTAGCTCAGTTTCCTCTGCAGGCTGTTAAGAATCATTCCGGTTTCTGTGTAATCAGTAGTCTGTCCCATGGATGTAACCTCCGTTATAAAATCAACCTTATAATGACCCATGGATGTAACCTTCGTTATAAAATCAACCTTATTATGACCCATGGATGTAACCTCCGAGATAAAAGCAAACTATTAATGTCTAATACTTACAAGACTTCAGGATGCTAATATTAACATATCCATGATTGAATTTCCAACCCGTTGTCTTCACGGTACTTTAAAATCAATAATATTCTGACAGGATGTTGGTGTCACAATTGCCATGGTACAGAATTAAACTGGGTTCAAATTTCATCTAGGTAAGCCAGAAATACTTTACGCAAACGATGTGTGAAAATGGCAAGTGTGTTATCCTTTTGTTAAGCTCCAAAGTTTTCGCTGCCAAAATTTCTGTTTTCATCGGAATTTTGTCGTCCAGTTTTGGTTGATTGATAGTCTACCGTATTTGGTATAGCATTACAAGACAGATGATATATTCATTAATTATTTTCTTGTCATAATCTTTGCCAATTAAATTTTATAGTCACGTCTAGAAAATAACATAATTCCATGTGTAATCAATACACGGCGCATGCATCTATATCTGACAGAAGACTGGTTGCTTTGCCGTATTTTGTACAATACAATAATTACACAATAAAGTCTTCTGTGCAATAAAGTCTTCTGTACAATAAAGTCTTCTGTACAATAACGTATTCTGTACAATAAAATATTCTGTGCAATAAAGTCTTCTGTACAATAAAATATTCTGTGCAATAAAGTACTCTGTACAATAAAGATTTCTGTACAATAAAGTCTTCTGTACAATAAAGTCCTCTGTACAATAAAGTCTTCTGTGCAATAAAGTATTCTGTGCAATAAAGTATTCTGTACAATAAAGTATTCTGTGCAATAAAGTCTTCTGTGCAATAAAGTCTTCTGTGCAATAAAGTCCTCTGTACAATAAAGATTTCTGTACAATAAAGACTTCTGTACGATAAAGTATTCTGTACAATAAAGTATTCTGTTCAATAAAGTATATCATACAATAAAGAAATTGTTTAACTGAGTGTCTTGTATCGCTATATTTATGGTTCTTAATTGCGAATAAATTATATTCCACCTGTATTACCATACTCAGATAAGCCCGGCATACTTTCGTGTGTTTCGATGACAGACGATAAAAGTATTTAGGAACACGACGTAATTGATGCATTATATAATGCAACGTAATGCAACGTTTTTTAAGTTATTTACCTCATAGTTTTCTATCACAGTCATTGTACATTGACTGAAATATTATGAAATTATTGGAATGAAACGATCTCTTAGATCTCAACTGAAAAATGGAGGACAGATTCACTTTCCCAGTGGCTGTGCCGGGTAAGATTCACCCAAGAAAACGATTATACGAATGCTTTTATTTGTTATTTGGCGGTTTTAGGTGGATATTTATCAGACCTAGTAAAATATGCAAATAAAAAAGAAAGCAAGCAATATTTTGCAACTCGAAGGTAGCTATCCCTCTTTCTTTACAAGACATACTCAAACTGCATTCTCAAATTAAAACCTGCTTTTGTCGTAATTTAATTTTGTGAGGAAATATCTTCGGTTAAATAAATAACTTGAATCTCTTAATTCTGAATCTTTCATGCATGATATTGCTAGATACGCTATCTCCTCAGAGAACGCACAATGATGTACTGGTGACGGCATTTACGGACATTTGAGGTACCGGATGTAGACGGTATTTATGGGCGTCTGATATATCGGATGTAAACAGTATTTATGGACTTTCGATGTACCAGAAAACTACGTAATTATTAGCTGAAGGAAAGGACAGATGTCCGCCTCAAACTACCGTCATCAGTTTATTCTTTTACGGTTCGCATCAAGGTGCCTTCCTTAGTTTGCTGTTAAAAGGTTCGCATCAAGATACCGTCTTTGGTTTGCTGTTACGCGGTTTCCATCAAGCTAGCGTATTCAGTTTGTTGATAAATGGTTCCCACCTAGCTGCCGTCTTCAGTTTGCTGTTAAACGGTTAGAAATTAACAGTCTGTCAAGTATATTTTCAGACAAGACGCGATTTGCCCGAAATTATTTAATTATTTTTGTAGTGTATTATGACTCTATGGTCTTAAATTAAGTAATAGAAAAAGCAAAAACCAGCAAGTTTAGCAAAATGCAACAATTAGATCATTTTCCTAGAATAAAAAATGTAAATTTAAGAGGAACGTACAGTGGTGTTAGTTAAATCCCAAATAATAATAAATATTCTATCACATGTGCAAAACGTATAGTATTCCGAATGAATTCCAATAATGAATGCGCTGATGTACCAATAGCCTTGAATGAACTCATGTGCCAACAGTCTAGATTCGTAACAATGATATAATCCAAAAATACCCTTAAATGAATTCACTATAATCTCAAAATAGTTAAGTTCAAAATGCCAATGAGCACTTTGCAATTCCAATAAATAATTTAAATAAATATTTTCTCTCAAATTACATCTGAACACAACTAAAACTGATTCCACAAAGACTGATATGAAACTAGGAATTAATAAATTTTATTATCAGAACCTTATATAAAAAAATCTAAGACACAGTAAGATTACCAGGACGAGGGTTATAAACTCACTCACAGAACTTTCTAAGGTCAAAAGACCACGTCAACATGTTTGTAAATTATTTTAATGCATGATCCACAGCCATTGACAAAAGATAACATAAATGACCATTAGTTTACACTACAACCATGGATAAATGTTAAGCACACAATACTGATATGCATAAAACCATCTTTCATAAAAAAAAGAAAAATTTATACAATAAAGCTTTCTTTCACATATTATTTAAACGTACAAGTGAAACATTAATAACTAAAATTACTTAGGAAGATGTTTTAAAATTGATAACAATATACATAAAGCAATATGGTACTTCCATACACGTAAAAGTACATCTACAATCAAATTATCTTTTCTATATTTGCACATCAGATATAGCTTTCGAAACTGGTATACACTTATATAGTGCATTGAAATTGATAAAAGATGTATATTAATGTACACGAAAGTGAATAAAAGAGAGAATCATTAAAAACCGGATATGCATTGGGTGCTGTTTTTATTGTTTACGTAGAAGAGTACTTACTTTCTGGGACTATTTTCTCATGTTTACACAGAAAGATGGAACATTGTAAATGTTCAATGTAGTCATCATACACCCTGTAAATTAAACAATGCAGGCTATATACACTGAATGGTTCGTGTCCCAGGATTTCAAGCAACCTGAACTCCCATAACTTCTTCGCTGAAGGTGAACAATTACAAATTCTCAGTACTGCCATTTGTTACCAGAGGAGTTTCGTGGATTTTGACAATGAAACTATTCCTAGAATCGGAAGTTGTAGACATGAATACAAGTGCTTCTTATTATTGGATCCCCATTTAAAATGGTTGCCTTGATAGCAGCTGGTTTTCTATTTCTTTCAAGACCTATTAAAAGTTTGTGTGAAGAACAATGCGTACAGGCATAACCGTGCTTCGACGTCAGCAAAGAATTGGCTCGAAATTAAATACGGCCGCTAACAAAATGGACAAAACCAAAACATTTCCTGTGCACTGAGATGACACGGTTTCATGGCAAGATGCTATTGAAATTTCACACTTATTGCAGTGTACGGGTTTTTCTTGTGCGTATACAACTCTTTAATAACGTATTATTCTGCCAAAATATACTAGCAGAACATTTTCTAATTTTATGATATAATTTAACATCCCTTCATTGGAAACAATTCTGATATGTTCAGCTCCATGCAACAAAACCAGTTGTAAGCAACCCACCTCAGTAATAATTACACAACAAAACAATAGAAGATACCTGAGTTCTTAAATTACACTGATGAAATACAAGGCTTGGTGAGAAAATATCCAACATGAGTATACCTCAGTAGAAATTGTCCAACATGAGTATGCCTCAGTAAAAATATTAGTATACTTCAGTAGAAATTGTCCAACATGAGTATGCCTCAGTACAAATATTAGTATACTTCAGTAGAAATTGTCCAACATGAGTATGCCTCAGCAAAAATATTAGTATACCTCAGTAGAAATTGTCCAACATGAGTATGCTTGAGCAGAAAATGCAAAAATATTAGTATATCTCAGTAGGAGATGTCCAACATTATATACCAAACTTGCTCCAGAATCAAAGTTCAGAAGATGAAACTCACTCTCCGCCACAACACGCCCACCCCCATCCCCTTTTCGTAAATTCCCCGTACTTTCAAAGGCTGATCATATAAATACGCGTAACCTAAGGAAGCAGTAGGATTTGGTTAACATAATATTTCAAGGTAAATTACATTTTTGTCATTTTGTAAACTTTTTGACCCTATCTAGAAACAACGCGAGTCCGATTCAGCAACAATCATAGTGGGTTTGTCTCTGTTGTCAATGAAATAAGGGGAAAAAGTCCAGAGAGATGCATCTGGTGAAATCTTTTTATCAAAGATTTATTTCCGTGTTTGCAATGTGAGGCAGTTACTGTTTATTTGTTGTAGCTCACAAAGCATTCGTTTTTTTTTTCTTCATGTACATCTTTTGTGGGCACGCACAATCAAGTGTCGCATGACATAATGGGCTATCTTATAATTTCACATGTGAAGAAATAAGGATATATTTTGCACATGTAAAAATATATGAATTAAAAAAATAAGAAAATTATTTCACCAATAAGTCGTTATAGTTCACACCGAAGTATATATATATATATATATATATATATATATATATATATATATATATATATATATATATATATATATATATATATATATATATATATATATATATATATATATATATATATATATATCTATTCAGCACGATCCACTCCTCAAATATGTATTAGGGCCAATGCTTTAAACATAGGCTCATAAATCAGTTTGTATCCTTATCACGTACATCATGAGCATTGACCTAAAGCTTTTATGTTTTTTACTGGCTCGAAAACTGATGCTACCTTTCAGGAATCTTAATTGGGCACATATCAAGTTATAATAGGTTCATATACAACTGCAAAAATAAAATATAATGCCATAATTTAAGAGCACTTTGAAATCATGCACAAAACATCTTTAAATATTTGCAGCTTCTTTGTTTAAGAACACTTGTAAAATACACTGACTGTACAACAATACGTTCATATCTTGTTAAATTTCTCATACTTAATAAACCTAATTATAGTTCTTCTTCACTTATGATTATTTTGACTATATATATATATATATATATATATATATATATATATATATATATATATATATATATATATATATATATATATATATATATATATATAAACTAAAAAATTTCTTCAGTTTCAAAATACAGCTTAGCCGGTCTTGAAAGACCACCACTACTGCAGTGGTCTCGTCATACAGATGGTCTCTCATGACAGGTCCGAACACTGTATATGTATAATCGATCTATGCACGAAAAACTCAGGCTTTCATGACAGGCGACCTATCATAGTAGTTGTCTCTCATGACAAGTCCTAGCACTCTATGCTGGAAAAACCCGGGCTTTCATGACAGGCGACCTGTCATAGTAGTTGTCCCTCAAGACAGGATTCCTATATCGAACATATTAACCTCAATTACAATTTTTTGTTCAGTGCAACTAGTTTAGCGTCTTATTTTAGTACCAATCTTATTCCTGTGTACTATTTTGCTTTTGACTTAATATAGCAGGCAAAATTAATATCTCCTTGACTGGCAAAAGTAATCGATCTTTGACAGTGAAAAAGGGCCTTATTTCAAATACTTAAACAATAAGAAACATTTATAGATATGTATTACTTTAGGATTGGTAGAGGCACATTTCCATGTATTTGTACCACGAATGATATTTTGTTACACTATACGTATATACATCCGTACACACAATACCGACTTACACATAAAGAATGGGATTACATGTACAATATTGTCCACCACTACAAAACGTATCAAAATCACATATTCCTTTAATCCCTATAATAAAGCCATGGAAATATAAGTATCCTAAATATTCTATTGCACATTTCTCATGACAAACCTTATATCTTACTTCATCGAACCATAATTGATTTAATAATAAAACGCGTGCCTGAAACGTATATTACCTATTCCGCACCTAAGGAGTTAGGCTTCCGAAACCAAACCAGTAAAATAGAAAAAATAAAATACTGACAGTGCATGAGTAGAACCTTTCCTCAATCTAATTTCAGTTAATGATTTAATCAGCTTTACAGTGATGACTACCTAATTTCACTTTGCATTGTCAACCAATAATCCCCCCACCCCACACGCGTATATACTCTATGTTCACCCAGTTTTCAACTGCTTCTAATCATATTCATATATTAAGTGAGTCGAACAAAAATTTCAATCCGTTTTCAGAATCATTTCCTTTTCAAACGGAAGCCTGTGTTGCGATGGCAAACGAAATAACCAGCTATATAAAGTATGACAGGTGCTGGCGAAAATCCCCTTCAAAGTCATTTGTATTATATACTTGATACAAACACGTTTAGGGACATTATCAAATTTGCCTACAGCTCAATTTTGTTTGAGAAAGCTTTCTAGTCAAAGCACTCACCACATATTTAAGCTCTAATTAGTTTTGAACCCTTTTGCAGTTCTTTGATATTTGGACTGACAAACACTTAATGATATCAGATGTCAAAGACAGAACCAATATAGATTAAATATTAAATAAATTACTTAATTACAGGTAGGAATGGTTAGGTATGTAGTCCAAAGATCGATGTGCCAATATTTGAGCTGTACCTCTGTAAATTTAATAAGAAACCGTTAGCATATTATAGTAACTCTTTGCAGAATTAGTTATGACGGCAACACGTGCCTCAATCCTACCACATATCTTAAACAAGGTGTTGAGAGGGTGAAACACCCAGACATGGCTGTGATATTTTTTAAAACCTCATGAAAACGTATCCAATGAAATGCTACAAGTCAACTGTAGATTAATACATTATGATATAAAGGAACGATGCGTCAAAATAACATATTTTCCCTAGCTTTTCATCCATCTGATTGATATATAGTTGCTTCCTACGATATCGAGGGTTCTATGGTATTATGGTATTCGAGGTTTTCGATATTCTTCTGCATAGCGCCACCTATCGTGTGCGTATCTTATATGCACTGGATGACCATAAGTTACTAGTTCTGCATCACCAGTTGATTTCGGCTAAATGCCGGGATTGCTGACGAGTACACTATTTAAAAACAAAAACAAAAAAACAACCTGAATATCGCAGTTTTCGAACATGGCAGTAACACAGTAACAAATCGGTTAAACATTTTGTCGTCTGATAAGATGTCCAATGATGTCATGCAAGAGTCAGATCACATGATGACCATATTTATCAAGAAGCAAGAGATCGAATCTATGGTAGCATATATGAGTAAAAATATGACGTATGTTAATGTTGTTGTTTTCTGCTGGCTTTCGCAACTGACAGGTGTTGACTTTAAACCTTTGTTGTACACGATTTATTACTTTTCGTTCGGACACCTGGATTTGTTTAAACAGTCAGTGGTCGACATTTGTCAAACTCTTCTATTTTGGAGGGGGGCCCCGAGTGGCCGAGTGGTCTAAAGCGCTGTCCGTTACGGATCACTGCCATCTCACCTCTGTCTGCGTGGGTTCGAGTCTCGGATTCGGCCAATGTAGATATGTGAGATAGCTTGCCAGTAGCTTCTCGTGGGTCGGTGGTTCTTTCCGGGGTTTTCCCGGGTTCTTCCTCCACCATCAATACTGGCCGCCATGTATAGCCTATCGTGTGCTGAAAAATGGCGTTAAGCCCTACAACAACAACAACAACTATTTTGGAGGTGAGTCAATCTTGCAAGTAGTAGGCAATCCCATAATGCCTAAGTAGACGTGATCGGTTAAAAAAAACAAAACAACAAAATTAAAAACAAAAGAATGAAAACAAAACAAAACGAAAAGAAAACACAACAAAATAAAACAACAACACCGGAACTCTTGGGAAGTTCGAGGTTGTTACAGATGCATTTCTTGAATTGCCATCGATAAGTTTCTGTTGTTGGAGGGCACAGGTGACAGAATGAGGATCATGGAAGTAGCATCAATTTGTCAAGTTGATTTACACTTTGCGAACATATACAAGAAGTTCCCAACATTAGGACAAATATACGCCATCGTACAGACATTTTTCCCCCGGTATTACCGCGATATCATAGCAACTCCCTGTAATCTACATGGTGTATGTTTATCGATCGCTTCCCTCAATCATCTGACTTAAACTGGAAATTAAATGCATCTTAATAAATAACAATGAACAGCAAAATAGACTTATATAGTAGCTTGAACGTAAGTGTCTTTATATACTTGTTCGCTGATCGCTAACTTTAAGGCCCGCGAAACCATAGCACTCCGGCTACCTGTAAAATTTATATTTCCTTTAGGCTTATCAAGACTTCTATTTGATATATAATTCAATATACTGGGTATATCTTGTTATAAATTCCGCTACCGTCAGAATGAAACTGACAATACATATGGAGTGAATGAATGAAATAAAAGCTATGACGCACAATCTAATATGAAAGACAAAATATCAAAAGTTCTTTCCAAAGCTCCAACCACATTTCAAATCCTAGTTGCCATAATGTCAGTGAAATTGATTACTTGCTATAAACGCATTCTAGATAGAATTTATCCTATGTACCACAAAAGAGTCGATGAATGCATGTCTTCTTCAGCTAAAGCGGGACACAAGATTAAATTATCAGTCTCACGTAGTATCATTCGCTGGCGTGTCAAATAGTCTGAGATTATCAGTTCATTTGTTTGATCTAATTCTTTGAATTTCTATGTATTTCTCAAGAATTCTCCCTTTTCAAATGCAATAGTCCGATATGTGTTTCAAATGCAATAGTCTGATATGTTTTTTTAAATGCAGTAGTCCAATATGTTTTACAAATGTAATAGTCCGAACTGATTTTCAAATGCAGTAATTCTTGGACAAAGTATAAAGTAGTAGATCAACCATGATATAATTATCTGAGCATTCTAACAAAGAGAGATGTAAGTTTCAACAAATCTGGTAACCTCTCCCTCCCTCCCTCCCTCCCCCCCCATCTCTCTCTCTCTCTCTCTCTCTCTCTCTCTCTCTCTCTCTCTCTCTCTCTTTGCGTTTCACTCTTCGTAGTTTCAAAAGATTTAACCAAGCGGCTTGTCGTTTCTCTTGCTCGTCTCTGCTTTTCCTTCATCTGTCTCTTTTCATTTCCAACCAACAAATCGCGTTGGAATTTTCTGCCATGACTTAAATGAGGAAGAAGGAAAACAGAACGACTGAAATTCTCAGTTTCCCCTTTAACGATAGAAGTATATCGCATTGATTTAACTTTCCTACTCTTTTCCAAATACTAAGACTACGTCCAACCCTTAAAGTACGCGTTTGTACTATTGCGGATACACTTAATGATCTAAAATGCCCGTAGAGAACTCCAAATATAATAAGTGAATAGACAAGTATGTGTTTTCCTATTACCACGAGCAGTACAGAAGATCTAGATTCTAGCCCACCAGGTCTACAAATCTTTCTTTTTAGAATTTTTGTTTCGCTAAAACCTAGCTTACTCCAATACTGCATTTCTTTTAAAATAACAGCCAAGGACATCGATGCATCTATTCTGTTATGTTTTTATTACAAAAGCAAATACTCTAGCCACCGCACGATTCAAAGAAACTCTTTCCACAAAACAATAGGTCACTTGTCTTCCTATCTGCTACAGTTTATAAACCAAAACCAAAACCAAAATAATAGACTACCAAGAATCAGATTTCAATAAAAACACCAGGTCACCGCTATACGATCATCGATAATTTATTTTTGGGAAAAAACATTGGCCACCAACACTGAAAATCCTACATCACCCACTCTCCTATCTGACAAATTGTTTATAAAATCCTGGAACGCAAACACCCAAATTTGTAATTAAAGCACTATACCACAAGAACACAAGTCGCAAAGCAAACAAGTACCCACTTTTTAGTACCGATATTACGCCCTGATTTACAGTGCTGTTCGTCAGGCTCTCAATGTCATATCACAGCCTAGAGCACATCATATCTATAAGTACTGTGTATGCCTGATTTATAATCACTTCATACTGGTTAATTAAAACGATATAAATATACTTAAGTCCATAATCGATTTTTATAAGTAGTTGGTTATCGGTGTCTGGCACCAAATACCCGTGCCTGTCTTGCAGATGTTCTTATTTTGGCAATCACTGGCTTTGACTGGTGGAAAATTATTGGAGGATGTGTATGACGCGTGGTAAACAGACAGCATTTTCTAATTTATGCTCGAGTCACGGACTCTTGAAAATGTTTAGACAACAAGAAATAATTTTAAATAAAAGAAAATATTGCTTTTGCAAAATTTGAGTGTGTGTATTCTTGCACCTTTTCTGAAATATTTGGCGCTTAAAAGGATGGGTGTTCTGATGTTATGGGAGAAGAAAACATGAGTGTTAGTGACCAAGAATTTGTTTCTAAAAAGCTCTCTAGGATAAGTGGTCGGAGTGTTGGTGGTCTAGTGTTTCATTTTCATTTTTTAAATTGTGCCTGATAAGAGGGTAGGTCATCTAGTGCGTTGATGAAAAAATATTTCATTCGTGTGGTTGGAAAGGTCTTGAGGTCTGAGAATTTTCTTTTAAGAAAACGAATGGAGTGCGAGTGACCTGGAATTTTTCGAAACAGTTTGAAGAACGGGATGGTGGGTGGCCTAGGGTTTGGACACAAAAAGGAAAAAGTAGACTGGTCGGTGTAATAGAATCTAGTTATTATGAACTACTACCACAAACAAATACACAATTTTCAGTGGAGTTAGGATTGACTAAAGTTGTTCCTTGATGGATGGAGTGACTCTTTACATTCATGCCACGTGTGTAAATAATGCATATATTCACATTTTGTTTTGGTAAATTGTCTATTTCCTTCCTTTCATTCATATTAATGAAGTAACTCAAAGCGAATCTTAAGCTTAATAAGTGAAAATTGGTTTAAATACAAAATGTGAAAACATTGTATAACCAACGTTACTAACAGCGCAGTGATTTGTTTAAATCAATTTTTTGCGAAATTCATACAAATCGAGTGGTATATAGGTCAAGCCAAAGTACTAGCCAACAATAGGCATTCGAACATTTAAAGTGTTATATATATATATATATATATATATATATATATATATATATATATATATATATATATATATATATATATATATATATATATATATATATATATATATATATATGATCGAAGTCATTGTTATGCTTGACTTAACATTGCTCCTGACCATAGAATAAAGAATTCACTTTGGTACTCCTCTCTCTCTGTGTCTCTCTCTGTCTCTCTGTCTCTCTGTCTCTCTCTTACAACAGGCCAGTTTGCCTCTCAGGTTTATCATTACAGATCGTGTTTTAGAAACATTTAAAATGGTCTGTTTTAAAACCCTCCAACGAATTTAACACAAAAAAAAATCAAATAGATTACAGCATGTGCGTCCATCTTGGCAAGGAACTTAAAGTATCAACTTACAGAATGGCTTACACATACCATTATAACTAAGGTTCTTATAGGTTACTTACGGACTTACGGTAAAGTACAAGGTTTTCATCCGGCTCAAATTGTTTTTAATACCCAATCCACAGGTTGTTGCGTACTTTTTCTGAGAGAGAGAGAGAGAGAGAGAGAGAGAGAGATAGAGATTGGATGGATTTAGAAAACTGAGAAGTTTTACTTTTGGATACTTAAATAAGAAGCAAGCAAATGAACTTATTAAATGAAGATTATCTACTTGTACCGTTTCATGTATATCCTTAGCCTAACCCTGAATAAATTATCTACCTCTACTAGTATATCCTTAGATTAACCTTGAACAGAGTGTCTACTTGTGCCATTGTATCTTTAGCTTAACCCTGAACAGTGTATCTACGTGTATCACTAAATCCGTGGCCAAAACCTGAACAGAGTATCTACCTGTAGCACTAAATCCATGGACAAAACCTGAACAGTGTATCCACTTGTATCACTAAATTCATGGACAAAACCTGAACAGAGTATCTACTTATACCGCTAAATCCACGGCCAAAACCTGAACAAACCTATAAAGAGTATCACAAAACTGCATCATCTTGCAAAGTTGTTTGGCCAACAGCAAATATGCATTATTTGCTTGCAGATCAATAAACCTTAACACCTGCAGTCATTTTATTGCCGATTGTTGCAGATTTGGAATTACTCTGAATTAAAATGAAATGCCAGTATTTTTCAGTATGGCTTAAGATATCGGTTTTATGAATAATAAATCATATTTTTCTTAGTAGTCTCACTATTATTAAAGCTTAGCAGTTTGATTCAAAAAAGTTACGTTGCGTATTAACGATTTCTTCTTATCTCTCTTGTACAGTGTTATGGTCTGAGAGAAGAACTTGCTATCATCAGTTTTCATAATTATTGGATCAATTCGATACAAGGCATCAACTTTTATAGAAAAAGAAATAATCCCTTGCTTCGAAACCATTCTTCCTATCTCACAAGTACAATTTAATACCGTGAAAGAACAAAAGACTAACTTGTCACGTTTGTCGCGTCTTTCACAGCCGTTTTTGGCTTTAATCATATTCGCCAGATTTGTGTTTCTGCGTTCCTTCTAATATATCACAGCAGGAAATCACTGCCAGATATGAGGTTCTCGGGGTGTCTAAGCAGAAGTATGGTGCCAGCAAAAGCAATTATTTTTCAAGTGTAACAATTTATGTCACTCAAGGACAATGTTGGCAAATATATTTTCCACATACATCAGACACCGCCTTTGACTGAATGCTAGATCAGTGATCATCTACTTCGTGACCTGCTTGCAAAACTTCTGATATTGCTGATGGGGCATTGTGTACATGAGAACTCCAATCCAAGTAGCATACAAGGTGTAATAATAATAATAGAACAATATTGGCTTTATATAATGCAGTTTATCGGTCAAAAAATTGATCGAAAAAGTAAGTTTTCCCTAACATTGCTAAATGCGCCTTGTTTCACGAAACAATCAAAAAATTTAACTGAAATATTTTGCTTTAGAAATGCTAATTATACATTCAAATATGTATTCATGTATCTATCCTTTACTTATTAATTGCATGGTATTTTTTACGTTACATTTCATTACAGCATCTGAACTTTTATTAAAAGACATTTTTAAATTATGTCCTTCTGATATAACTTTTTTCAATGCTTGGACTAAATAAAAATATTAATGGGCTGCAATCTAAATCAGGTATAGTGTAACATCTACCATGTCTTTTTTCAAATAAAGATAGTAGCCAGTTTTGCAAAAAATATAAGCAATCCCGAACATAATAAATTAACACATCTATGTTTTAAGGTACTCTATGTTTAACACTTAACAGAATATTTAAAAAATACTGGCATTTTCAAAAACTCTTATGTAGCACTTATTTGCATTATCAGGTGCCACTGCTTTACTTTCTTTGGATGTATCTATTTATCTATTACGCATGTATCAATGGAACCACAATGGGTACAAAAATGGCCCTTCGTATGCAAATATGTTTATGGGAAAACTGGAGGGTCAACTTTTAGCATCTGTGGAACTTGCATCATACCAGTGGGTACGCTTCATCGATGATATAGAAATGAAGTGGCAACATGGAAGAGAAATAGGCAGCCATGCACAAATAAAATTATGTTTTTGCAGCCGACACATTTTCTTTTAAATAATTGTCTAAATTTGCTTATTAGTCACCCAATAACCTATAATTACTACTATGACAATGAAATATCCGGACATATCCGGGATAAAATTTGCGCGAACATAAATTTTCGTAAAATAACAGATGTCGTTATGGCTCATCGATTTCTAGGTCAATATAAAATATTTTCCAGCATCCGCAACAAGTTGAAATAAACTAGTCCAAATATAATAAATTTGAAGGTTTAATTCCTGTAGAAATAATGTAAAGTTTTGCAAACACAACGGTTTTTCTGTTTTATTTGTTTGTCTTGTCTATGTTTTGTATTTGCCTTTGAAAAAGACTTATTAAGAGTCGAAAGCGCTTAGGCAAGTTAGATACTAGTTTTGCACTGTTTGTTGTCAGTTTATTGCATTTACCTTCATCAATCCCTGACACACGTGATCCGTTGCTGGATCCAGTGCACTTGAAAAGACTGTTATTCGCCATATGATTTGTATTCTTTATATAT